>CAUZLF010000269.1:52500-67500 GCA_963580285.1 Lucinisca nassula | reverse complement strand
TTAACGTCGCTTTCAACAATTTTTCAGTCATATCACGACGGTGTCTGGTTGCGACAGGGAGCTCAATGCTCACTTTTATAGTGCTGCCTCACTGAAGTATCATGTCCCAGACACATTACATGATACCACACCTAGTAACATTATCCTGACACTGGGTCGACCAGTCCTAGCTCTACCCCGTAAATCTGAGTGCCAAGCGAGGAGCAGCTAGTACCATTGTTAACGACTTTGGTATGTCGCGGAACGGGATCGAACCCGTGACCTCCCGTTCCCCGGAGCGGACACTCTACCAACTGAGCTATCGGGGCCGGTTAAAGAAGAAGTAAAAGTAGCAGTTAAAGAAGAAGCAGTAGCAGTAGTAAAAGTAGTAGCAGTAGTAGTAGCAGTTGAAGTACTTGTAGTAGCAGTGGTAGTTAAAGTAAAAGTAGCAGTAGTAGTAGCAGTAGTAGTTAAAGTAGCAATAGTAGTAGAAGTTAAAGCAGTAGTAGTAGTAGAAGCAGTTAACGTAGTAGTAGTAGTTAAAGTAGCAGTAGTAATATCAGTAGTAGTAGTAGTAAAGGTAGTTGTAGTTAAAGAAGTAGTAGTTAAAGTAGACGTGGCAGTAGAAGCAGTAGTAGTTAAAGTAGTGGCAGTAGTAGTAGAAGTATTTACAGTAGTAGTAGTAAAAGTAGTAGTAGTAGTAAAAGAAGAAGTAGTAGTTAAAGAAGTATTTAAAGTAGTAGGAGTAGTAGTAGTTAAAGTAGTAGTAGCAATAGTAGTAGTTAAAGTATTATTAGAGGTAGTAGTAGTTACTGTAGTTGTAGTAGTAGTTAAAGTAGTAGTAGAAGTTAAAGAAGAAATAGTAATAGTAGTAAGTTAAAGTAGTAGTAGCAGTAGTAAAAGTAGTAGTAGTAGTTTAAGTAGTAGTAGTAGTAGTAGTAGCAGTAGTAGTTAAAGTATAAGTATTAGCAGTTATAGTAGTAGAAGTAGTAGTTAAACAAGTAGTAGCAGTAGTAGTTGAAGTAGAAGTAGAAGTATTTAAAAAGTAGTAGTAGAAGTAGTTAAAGAAGTAGCAGTAGTAGAAGTAGTAGTAGTAGTCGTTGAAGTAGTAGCAGAAAAATAAGTTAAAGTAGTAGTAGTAGTAGTAGTAGTAGTAGCAGTAGTAGTTCTGTAGTTAAAATAGTAGTATTAAAGTAGTAGTAGAAGTAGTACTTTAAGAACCAGTAGTTAAATTAGTAGTAGCAGAAGTGGTTAAAGTAGTAGCAGTAGTAGTTAAAGTAGCAACATAAGTTAAAGTAGTTTTTTGTTTGTTTGTTTGATTTGTGGTTTAACTCCCCGTCAACACTGTAAAGGTCATTTTGGAGACGTTGCTTCCAATTTTGTGGGACTTTTACCCAACATTGAGATGAAATGACATCTCAAGCCCTGTCGCCCAATGAAACCAATAGGGTTTATTACCATGGGCGGTCCGCCTCGCACCGCGGTTCCTGGACAGGCTTAGATCCTTTAAGCGGTTTACCAGTACTAGTGTGCGGGCCGGATTCAGCTCTGCGTGGAAGCATCATGCAGCCCATATATTTCTTCAAGCCCCTATGGGCGGGGGCCAAAGTTAAAGTAGTAGTAGTAGTCGTTAAGGTAGTAGCAGAAGAAGTAGTTAAAGTAGTAGTAGTAGTAGCAGTAGAAGTTAAAGTAGTAGTAGTTAAAGTGAAGCCACAACTGAAGGTCATCATTTTGAGCCTTGAATTTCCAATACTTTATATTACCTCTTTAACCCCTGATTCCCACCAGTCCTGGTCAAACATCCGCCACAGTGAGATGTGCAGAACGCATAACCACATACACCATGACAACACGAGTTGAAGGCCATAGCTGAAGACCACGAGTCCGAGCACCGAACCCCATGTCCGCTCTTTATCTATTTCAACCCTTGGAAGATTTTCATTCAACTCCGGCAAAACCCTTGCCCCAGGGAGAAGATGTGCAGAAACTGCAACTCAGTAATGAAGACACATGATCATTCTCACAATTAAAGGTAAAGAGCCAGATCCTAACTTTGCCTCGCCTCCATATCTCCCCACCCACAGAAGAACCCTTATTCAACTTTGGTCCAATGAAGATCTGAATATGATGATATGCTGAATCCACTGCGCAACCATGCAGACTCCAGGTGAAGGTCACAAATGAAATTCACAAGCTCCAGCCGTGAATTTCCTGTCTGCATCACATCCCCCGCCCCCACCCCTGGAAAGGTTCTCACCAAAACTAGGTCAAATGAGGGTCCAAAAACTGATGAGCTGAACCTGCAACTCAACAATCCAGGGCCTCACTGCGTTGGGGGACATAGCCGTCCCTCAGCCTGCCTGTTCAATTTTGTAACTGTGCCAAACACATTGTTTCGAAATCTTAAAGAAATATTTTCTTGCACTTTTCATTAGGTAATACTATTTAGTCACTTTTCAATGGAAAACACCAAAATAGCTAATTGAATGAGTACACTCTAGCAGCCTATAAATTGACTATATTTTAGATCATTAAATAAATGAGTTGAATGATTCAAAAGTAACTTGTAGCATGACTATCCTGCCCACTTCCTAACAGAATATATCTTTACCTTCTTTAATCATTTAATGACTATTTATTTATTTATTTATTTCCTAAGCTATTGATTTTTACTTTATAACTGTTTGTTTTTATATTTATTTACTTAATTTTTTACTTATTTATTTTTTAATTATTAATTTTATACCTAATTATTAATTTATTTCTTATTTATTTATTCATTATTTAATTTTTATATTATTTTATTATTTACTTTAATGTTAAGAAGTCAACAAAACAGTCATTCTACAAGTTCACAAATTTATCAAACATTGAACAAGAAAGCAATCCAAAGGACAACTATGTCGCCCTGGCACAGATCAACATAGAATGCTTAATCATTAAGGTTCCACTCATCCCACCTGGACCATAATTTGAGCAAAGTTCAATGAAAATCCCTCCAGGGGCAAAAAGGATATAGAGCTGACAGGAATCCCCAAGGCTCAACGGTATGACCCTCATCTGCAATCCTCACCAAGAGCCTGCATGACTCAGTTACGGGTTCAGCATATCGTCCCACTCTGTCCAACACTAGACCAAAGCCCAATCAAAATCCTTACAATGGCAAGGAGATATAGCCGATAAACAAATCTTGAGGCCCAAACTCCCAACCCCTAACCGTGACCATGACCAAGTGCCAACACAACCAAGTCACAGGCCCCGCACACCATCCCAATAAGACAAAAGGTTCGACCAAAGTCAAATTAAATCCCAACAAGGGGCAGATGAGACGGCGCTGACATGAAACCCAACGTCAAAACTCCCGATCCCCGACCAGGACTACCACCAAGAGCCGCAACGGTGCAATAAGGGGCCTGCAAACCAGTGCAACGCGACAAATATTTGACCGAAGCTCAATGAAAACTGCTCAAGTGGTATAAGAAGTAATAGTTACAGGAAATTCAAGGATCAAACTGCTGACCCTCAATTTAGGCTGTCATCTTGAAGCCGAGTCAGGTACAGCACATCAACCAAATTGGGCCAACATTTGTCCGAAGTTTAATGAAAATCCCTTAAGGGGCAAAGGAGATATGGAACGGACACAAAACCCAACAAGAGGTCCGCAAACGGGGCAAAATACGCCCGTGACAATTAGTAAGATGGAGCATGGGTATACTGACTGTTGTACAAGTTTGGGTTTGTGGAATGTAACCAAGGAACAATATGTGCACGGCACATCCTAGGGGACCCCCAGATTGGTGTCACTAAATGCGTCTTATCATAAGAAACAAGAATATACATGGTTTTGGGGTGGGGATCTGAAGGGTTTCCGAGATATATCACCTTTTATGAAGTGGAGGGTTGGGGCATAGCCCTGGTGCGGCCTGGGAGATCCTTAGGTTGTTATCACTAAATGCACCTTATCATAAGGAACAAGAATTTATATGGTTTAGGGGTGGGGATCTGAACGGTTTCTGATATTGGACATTCTATGAAGTGGAGGGGTCGGGCATAGCCCCCGTGCGGTCAGGGAGACCCTAAGATTGGTATCATTGAATGCATCTTATCATAAGGAACAAGAATTTAAATGGTTTAGGGGTGGAGATCTGAACGGTTTCTGAGATATTCGGCCTTTTACGAAGTGAAGGGGGTGGGGCATAAGCCCCGCCACATCCTAGGGGACCCCCAGATTGGTGTCACTGAATGCGTCTTATCATAAGGAACAAGAATATATCTGGTTTAGAGGTGGGCTCTGAACAGTTTCTCAGATATATGGTCTTTTGTGAAGTCGAGTGGTGGAGTATGGCCCGGGCACACCCTGGATGGCCCCTAGGTTGGTGTCACTGAATGTGTCTTATCATAAGGAACAAGAATATATATGGTTTTGGGGTGCGCATATGCAAGGTTTCTCGAATATTTAGCCTTTAATGAAGTGGAGGGGGTTTGGCATGGCCCCAGTACATCCCGGGGGACCCCCCAGTTGGTGTCACTGAATGCGACTTATCATAAGGAACGAGAATATATATGGTTTAGGGGTGGGGATCTGTAAGGTTACAGGGATATTGGGCCTTTTATGAAGTGGAGGGGGTGGGGCATGGCCCCGGCACATCCAATCGGCCCAGTGGCTTCAGAGGAGAATGTCTTGACGAAGACGACGCAGACGACGACGCAGACGCAGACGACGACGGACAACTGCCTATCCTATAAGCACCTCCTGGTGAGCTAAAAAGAAGTAGAAGTTGTAGTTAAAGTAGTAGTAGTAGTAGTAGCAGTTAAAGTAGTAGTAGTAGTAGTAGTTAAAGTAGTTGTAGTAGTAGAAGTTAAAGTAGTAGTAGTTGTATTGAAAGTAGTAGTAGTAGTAGTAGTAGTAGCAGTTAAAGTAGTAGTAGTAGTAGTAGAAGTTAAAGTAGTAGTAGTTGTATTGAAAGTAGTAGTAGTAGCAGTAGTAGTAGTTAAAGTAGTAGTAGTAGTTAAAGTAGTAGTAGTAGTAGTAGAAGTAGTAGTATTTAAAGTAGTAGTAGTAGTAGAAGTAGTAGTAGTAGTAATAGTAGTAGTAGTTAAAGTAGTAGTGAGTGAGTGAGTTTTAGTTTTACGTCCCACCAACAGCTAAGGTCATACGGAGACGGGACCTCGGTTTAAAGACTCATCCGAAAGTCTTAAAGTAGTAGTAGTAGTTAAAGTAGTAATAGCAGTTGTAGTAGTAGTAGTTAAAGTAGTACTAGTAGCAGTACCGGCCCCAATAGCTCAGTTGGTAGAGTGTCCGCTCCGGGGAACGGGAGGTCACGGGTTCGACCCCGGGCCGCGACATACCAAAATCGTTAAGAATGGTACTAGCTGCTCCTCGCTTGGCACTCAGATTTACAGGGTAGAGCTAGGACTGGTCGACCCAGTGTCAGGATAATGTGTCTGGGTGTGGTATCATGTAGTGTGTCTGGGACATGATACTTCAGTGAGGCAGGACTACAAATGTGAGCATTGAGCTCCCTGGCGCAACCAGACACCGTCGTGATATGACTGAAAAATTGTTGAAAGCGATGTTAAACCCGATCAGTAGTTAAAGTTGAAGTAGCAGTGGTAGTTAAAGTAGTAGAAGCAGTTGAAGTAGTAGTAGATAAAGTAGTAGTAGCAGTAGTTAAAGTAGTATTAGTAATAGTAGAGTAAGTAGTAGTCGTTGCAGTAGTTAAAGTAGCAGTAGTATTAGTTAAAGTAGTTGTAGTAGTAGTAGTAGTAGTAGTAGTAGTAGTAGATAAAGTAGTAGTAATAGTAGTACTAGTTAAAATAGTTGTAGTAATTGTAGTTTAAGTAGTAGAAAGTGTAGTAGTAGTAGTAGTAGTAGTAGTAGTTAAAGTAGTAATAGTAGTTAAGTAGTAAGAGTTGTAGTTAAAGTAGTAGTAGTAGTAGCAGTAGTAGTAATAGTAGCAGTAGTAGTAGTAGTAGTAGTAGTAGTAGTAGTAGTAGTAGTAGTAGTAGTAGTAGTAGTAGTAGAAGAAGTTAAAGAAGCAGTTATTGTAGCTAAAGTAGTAGTAATAGTAGTTAAAGTTGTAGTGTGTATGTGTGTGTGTGTGTGAACTCGGGTTTAACGTCGCTTTCAACAATTTTTCAGTCATATCACGACGGTGTCTGGTTGCGACAGGGAGCTCAATGCTCACTTTTATAGTGCTGCCTCACTGAAGTATCATGTCCCAGACTCATTCCATGATACCACGCCCAGTCACATTATCCTGACACTGGATCGACCAGTCCTAGCTCTACCCCGTAAATCTGAGTGCCAAGCGAGGAGCAACTAGTACCATTTTTAACGACTTTGGTATGTCGCGGCCCGGGATCGAACCAGTTAAAGTTGTGGTAGTTGTAGTTAAAGTAGTAGTAGTCGTAGTAGTTAAAGAAGTAGTAGTAGTAGAAGTAGTAGTTAAAGAAGTAGTAGTAGTAGTTAAAGTAGTAATGAGTGAGAGAGTGAGTTTTAGTTTTACGTCCCACCAGCAGCTAAGGTCATACGGAGACGGGACCTCGGTTTAAAGACTCATCCGAAAGTCTGTAGAAGCCCGGGATCGATCCTGCGATCCCTGGTTTACAAGACGAGTAGCGTAACCACTGCACCACGGAGGCTTCTAATAAAGTAGTAGTTGTAGTTTAAGTAGTAGTAGAAGCAGTAGTAGTTGTAGCAGTAGGAGTTAAAGTAGTAGCAGCAGTTGAAGTAGTAGTAGTTAAAGTAGTAGTAGCAGTAGTTGAAGTAGTAGTAGTAATAGTAGTTAAAGTAGTAGTAGTTGCAGTGGATAAAGTAGTAGAAGTAGTAGTAATAGTTTAAGTAGTAGTAGTAGTAGATAAAATAATAGTAGTAGTAGTAGATAAAATAGTAGTAGTAGTAGTAGTAGTTGAAATTAAAGTAGTAGTAGTAGTAGCAGTAGTTACAGTAGCAGTAGTAGTAGTTTAAGCAGTAGTAGTTGAAGTAGTAGTAGTAGTAGTAGTAGTAGTAGTAGTAATAGTAGTCGTAGTAGTTGTATGTAAAGTAGTAGTAGTATTTAAAATAGTAGTAGAAGTTGTAGTTAAAGTAGTAGAAGTAGCAGTTAAAGTAGAAGTAGTAGTAGTAGTAGCATTAGTAGTATCATTAGTAGTAGTTAAAGTAAGTGTAGTAGTAGAAGTTAAAGTAGTAGTAGTTGCAGTTAAAGTGGTAGAACAAGTAGTAGTAGTTAAAGTAGTAGTAGAAGTTAAAGTAGTATTAGTAGTAGTAGTAGCATTTAAAGCAATAGGAGAATTAGTAGTTAAAGTAGTTTTAGTAGTAGTAGAAGTAGTTAAAGTAGTAATAGTAGTAGTAGTATTTAAAGTAGTAGTAGAAGTAGAAGTAAAAGTAGTAGTAGTAGCAGAAGTAGTAGTAGTAGTTAAAATAAGTACTAGTGGTAGAAGTAGTTAAAGAGGTAGTAGTAGTAGTAGTAAAAGTGTAGTAGTAGAAGTAGTACAAGAAGTTAACGCAGTAGTAGCAGTAAGAGCTGAAGTCGAAGTAGTAATTGTAGTAGTAATAGTAGTAGTAGTAAAAGTAGAAATAGTTAAAGAAGTAGTAGAAGTAGTAGTAAAAGTAGTAGCAGTAGTAGTAGTAGTAGTTAAAGTAATAGTAGTAGTTGAAGTTAAAGTAGTTCTAGTAGTTGAAGTAGTAGTAGTAGCAGTAGTAGTAGTAGCAGTAGTAGTTAAAGCAGTAGCAGCAGTTAAAGAATAGTTATTTAAGTAATAGCAAGAGTTAAAATAGTATAAGTAATAGTAGTTTAAGTAGTAGTAGTAGTAGTAGTAGTAGTAGTAGTTAAAGTAGCAGTAGAAGTACTAGTTAAATTAGTAGCAGTAGTTGTAGTTAAAGTAGTAGTAGTAGTAGTAGTAGAAGTAGCAGTTAAAGAAGCAGTAGCAGTAGTAGGAGTAGTAGTAGTTAAAGTAGTAGTTGTAGAAGTAGTAGTTAAAGTAGAAGTGGTTGTAGTTAAAGTAGTAGAAGTAGTAGCAGTATTTAAATAATTAGTAGCAGTTAAAGAAGTATCATTAGTAGGAATATTATTAAAGAAGTAGTAATAGTAGTAGTTAAAGTAGTAGCAGTAGAAGTAGTTAAAGTAGTAGTAGTAGTAGCAGTAGTAGTAGTAAAAGTTGCAGTTAAAGTAGGAGAAGTAGAAGTAGTTAAAGTAGTTGTAGTAGTTAAAGTAATAGTAGCAGTGGTAGTTAAAGTAGTAGTAGCAGTTAAGTAGTAGAAGTAAAAGTAGTAGTAGCAGTAGTTAAAGTAGTATTAGTAACAGTAGTTACAGAAGTAGTCGTTGCAGTAGTTAAAGTAGTAGTAGTAGTAAATGTAGTAGTAGTAGTAGAAGTAGTAGATAAAGTAGTAGTACTACTAGTTAAAATAGTAGCAGTAGTAGTTAAAGAAGTAGTAGTAGTTAAAGTAGTTGTCAAAGAAGTAGCAGTAGAAGTCGTTAAAGTAGCGGTAGTAGTTAAAGTAGTAGTAGCAGTAGTAGCAGGATGAGTTAATGTTTGTTTGTTTGTTTGTATTGGAGTTTAACGGCCCAGTCAACACTATTAAGGTCATTTTTGAGCCGGTCAGTTTACCTATCAACACTTTCCTGGGCAGGCTTATACGTAAGCGGTTAACCAGTACAGTGCACATTCTTACGCCAGAAACTGACAACTGCCCTTCTTGAATCAGCGGAAGGGAGAGAATGACCGTAGAAAAGATTTCATGATCAATCTCCACGAAAGAATGTTGCCGACCCCGGCGGGAGTCGAACCCACGACCTCCTGATCACCAGTCAGACGCGCATCCGACTGAGCCACCGAGGCCGGCAGATGAGTTAATGTAGTAGTAGCAGTTGAAGTAGTAAAAGTAGTAGTAGCAGTAGTGAAAGTCGTAGTAGTAATAGTAGTTAAAGTAGTAGTAGTTGCAGTGGTTAAAGTAGTAGAAGTAGTAGTAGTAGTTGAAGAAGTAGTAGTAGTAGAAGTAGTAGTAGACAAAATAGTAGTAGTAGTAGTAGTTACAATAGTAGTAGTAGTAGTAGCAGTAGTAGTTGTAGAAGAATTAGCAGTAGTACATAAATAAAATTAAAAAAAAGAGTTCCTTCAAGAGCAATAAAAAAAACATAAGAAAGAAGATGGGTCATACTACGTAGTTTCGGCTAATAAAGCCTCATCAGTGACCCTGTAATGATCCGGCAACGAAAGCCAGAGGAAGCATACTGCAATTTAGCGAATTTCGAATAAGCAGTCGATTCAAAGACTGATATAAATAAAACAATGAGGTCCAAATAATTAAAAACCTGTCTAGAATTTGAGTCTAAACTAATAATTTATTTCCGATTTCTCAGAATATTCACGCTGATCTCAAAGGACCAAAAGTAAAATATAAACTGCACTATGGTTGATGTACGGGGAGACGTTTTACGGCCGCCACACGGCACAACACCAGCTGCAGTGAAGGCAAATAAAATTAAAAAAAAAAGGGTAGCAGTAGTAGTAGTTAAATTAGTAGCAGTTGAAGTAGTTAAAGAAGTAGCCGTAGTTAAAAATTAAAGTAATAGTAGTAGTAGTAGTAGTAGTAGTAGTAGTAGTAGTAGTAGTAGTTAAAATAGTAGTAGAAGTTGTATTTAAAGTAGTAGTAGTAGTAGTTAAAGTAGTAGCAGCAGTAGCAGCAGTAGTAGTAGTTAAAATAGCTGTAGTAGTAGAAGTTAAAGTAGTAGTAGTTGTAGTTAAAGTAGTAGAAGTAGTAGTAGTAGTTAAAGTAGTAGTAGTAGTTAAAGTAGCAGCAGTAGTAGTAGTTAAAGCAGCTGTAGTAGTAGAAGTTAAAGCAGTAATAGTTGTAGTAAACGTAGTAGAAGTATTAATAGAAGTAAAAGTAATATATGAGCAGTAGTAGTATTTAAAGCAATAGCAGCATTAGAAGTTAAAGTAGAAGAAGTAGTAGCATTTAAAGTAGAAGTAGTAGTTGTAGTAGTAGTAGAAGTAGAAGTAGTAGTATTAGTAGTAGTATTTGTAGTAATAGTAATAGTAGTTGTAGCAGCAGTAGTTAAAGTAGTTGCAGTAGTAGTAGTAGTAGTAGCAGTAGTAGTAGCAGAAGAATAGTAATAGCAGTTAAAGTAGTACTAGTAGTAGTAGTAGTAGTTAAAGAGGTAGTAGTAGTAGCAGTAGTAGTTAAACTAGTAGTACTAGTTCAAGTAGTTAACGTAATAGTAGCAGTAAGAGTTAAAGTCGAAGTAGTAATAGTAGTAGTAATAGTAGTAGTAGAAGTAAAAGTAGTAGTACTTACAGAAATAGTAGAAGTAGTTAAAGTAGTAGCAGTAGTAGTAGTAGTTAAAATAACAGTAGTAGCAGTAGTAGCAGTAGTAGTTAAGGCAGTAGTAGTTAAAATAGTAGTAGTAGTTAAAGTTGTAGTAGTAGTAGGAGTAGTAGTAGTAGTAGTAGAAGCAGTAGTTGTTAAAGCAGTAGCAGCAGTTAAAGAATAGTAGTAGCAGTTAAAGAATAGAAGTAGCAGTTAAAGAATAGTAGTTAAAGTAGTAGTAGTTATAATATCATTAGTAATAGTAGTTAAAAAGTAGTAGCAGTAGTTCAAGCAGTGGTAGTACTAAATAAAAAAGTAGCAGTAGTTGTAGTTAAAGTAGTAGTTGTAGTTAACGTAGAAGAAGTAGTAGTAGTAGTAGTAGAAGTAGTAGTAGTAGTAGTAGTAGTAGTAGTCGTAGTCGTAGTAGTAGTAGTAGCAGCAGTTACAGAAGTAGTAGCAGTAGAAGGAGTAGTAGTAGTTAAAGGGGTAGTTGTAGTAGTAGTAGTTAAAGTAGAAGTAGTTGTAGTTAAAGTAGTAGTAGTAGTAGTAGTTTAATTATTGGTAGTAGTTAAAGTAGTATTATTAGTAGTAGTAGTATTAAAGAAGTAGTAGTAGTGGTAGTTAAAGTAGTAGCAGTAGTAGTAGTTAAAGTAGTAGTAGTAGTAGTTAAAGTAGTAGTAGTAGAAGTAGTAATAGTTGTTAAAGTTGTACTAGTAGTAGTAGTTAAAGAAGTAGTAGTAGTAGTAGTTAAAGCAGTAGTAGTAGTTGCTGTTTAAGTAGTAGTAGTAGATGTAGTTGAAGTAGTTAAAATAGTAGTAGCTTTGTTTTTTAAAAGTAGTAGTAGCAGTTGAAGTAGTAAAAGTAAAAGTAGTAGTAGCAGTAGTTAAAGTTGTGGTAGTTAAAGAAGTAGTAGACAAAGCAGTAGTAGCAGTAGAAGCAGTAGTAGTTAAAGTAGTAGCATTTGTAGTTAAAGTAGTAGCAGAAGTAGTAGTATTTAAAGTAGTAGTAGAAGTAGTAGTTAAATTAGTTGTAGTAGTAGCAGTTTAAGTAGTAGTAGTAGTAGTAAAAGTAGTTGTAGTTAAAGTAGAAGAAGATAAAGTAGTAAGTTAAAGTAGTAGTAGTAGTAGTAGTAGTGGAGGTAGTTGTAGCAGCAGCAGTAGTAGTAGTAGTAGTAGTAGTAGTAGTAGTAGTAGCAGTAGTAGTTAAAGAAGAAGAAGTAAATTAGTAGTAGTAGCAGCAGTTAAAGTAGTAGTAGTAGTTAAAGTAGTAGTATTAGTAGTAGTAGTAGTGGTAGTAGTAGTAGCAGTAGTAGTAGTAGTAGTAGTAGTAGTAGTAGTTAAAGAATAATAATAAGTAAAGAAGTAGAAGTAGTAGCAGTAGTAGTAGTAGTAGTAGTAGTAGTAGTAGTAGTAGTAGTAGTAGTAGTAGTAAGAGTAGTAGAGTAGATAAAGTAGTAGTAGTAGTTGTTAAACTAGTAGCAGTTGTAGTAGTTAAAGTAGTAGCAGTAGTAGAAATAAAAGGAGTAACAGAAGTAGTGGTAGTAGAAGTTAAAGTAGTAGTGGTTAAAGTAGAAGTGGTAGAAGTAGTAGTTAAAGTAGAAGTGGTAGTTAAAGTAGTAGTGTTAGTAGTAGTAGTTGAAGAAGAAGTAGTAGTAGTAGTAAAAGAAGAAGCAGTTGTTGCTGAAGTAGTAGCAGCGGTTAAAGCAGTAGTAGTAGTAGCAGTTAAAGTAGTAGTTTTAATAGTAGAAGTAGTATTTAAAGTAGCAGAAGTTGTAGTTAAAGTAGTAATAGTAGTAGAGGTAGTTAAAGCAGTAGAAGCATTAGAAGAAGTTAAAGTAGTAAAACTAGTAGTAGTAGCAGTAGTAGTAGTAGAAGTAGTAGCAGTAGTAGTAGTAGTAGTAGTAGTAGTAGTGGTAGTAGTTAAAGAAGTAGTAGAAGTAGTAGTTAAAGTAGTAATAGAAGTAGTTTAAATAGTAGTAGTATTTGTAGTTAAAGTAGGAGTAGCAGGAGTAGTTAAAGAAGTAGTAGTAGTTAAAGAAGTAGTAGTAATAGAAGTTAAAGTAGTAGTAGTAGTTAAAGTAGTAGTAGTAGCAGTAGTAATTTTAGCAATAGTAGGATTTTAAGTAGTAGTAATTATAGTAGTAGCAAAAGTTAAAGTAGTATTAGTCATAGTAGTTAAATTGATAGTCGTTGCAGTAGTTAAAGTAGTAGTAGTAGTAGTAGTGGTAGTAGTAGTAGTAGTAGTAGTTGTTAAAGTAGTAGTAGTAGTAGTAGAAGAAGTAGAAACAGATAAAGTAGTAGTAGTAGTACTATTTAAAGTAGAAGTAGTAGTAATTAAAGTATAAGTAGTAGTAGAAGTTAAAGTAGTTGAAGTAGTAGTAGTAGTAGTAGTAAAAGTAGTAGTAGTAGTAGTAGTAGTAGTAGTAGCAGCAGAAGTAGTAACAGAAGTAGTTAAAAGAGCAGTAATTGTGATTAAAGAAGTAGTAGTGGAAATAGTAGTTAAAGAAGTAGTAGAAGTAGAAGTTAAAGAAGTAGTAGTAGTTAAAGTAGCAGTAGTAGCAGTAGTAGTAGTAGCAGTTATAGTTTAAGTAGTAGTAGTAGCAGTTAAAGAAGTAGTAATTGAAGTAGTAGTAGTAGTTAAAGTAGTATCAATAATAGCAGTTAAAAAATAGCAGCAGTAGCAGTAGTTAAAGTAGTAGTTGTAGTAGTAGTAATAGTAGTAAATGTAGCTAAAGTAGTAGTACTAGTACTAGTTAAAATAGTAGAAGTAGGTGTAGTTGAAGTAGTAGTGGCAGGATTAGTAGTAGTAGTTGAAGGTGTAGTAGTAGTAGTAGTAGTAGTAGTAGTAGTAGTAGTAGTAGTAGTAGTAGCAGTAGTTAAAGTAGTAGAAGTAATAGCAGTAGTAAAAGTAGTAGTAGTTGTAGTAAAAAGTAGTAGTAGTAGTTGTAGTTAAAGTAGTAGTAGGAGAAGTAGTACTTAAAGTAGTAGTTTTTTGTTTGTTTGATTTGAGGTTTAACGTCCCCGTCAACACTGTAAAGGTCATTTTGGAGACGTTGCTTCCAATTGTGTGGGACTTTTACCCGATATTGAGATGAAATGACATCTCAAGCCCTGTCGCCCAATGAAACCAATAGGGTTTATTAGCATGGACGGTCCGCCTCGCACCGCGGTTCCTGGACAGGCTTAGATCCTCTAAGCGGTTTACCAGTACTAGTGTGCGGGCCGGTTTCAGCTCTGCGTGGAAGCATCGTGCAGCCCATATATTTCTTCAAGCCCCTATGAGCGGGGGCGGTTAAAGTAGTAGTAGTAGTTAATGTAGTAGTTGTAGTAGTAGTAGTAAAAAAATAGCAGTATTAGTAGTTAAAGAAGTTGTAGTAGTAGTAGTTAAAGTAGTAGTAGAGGTAGTAGTTAAAGTAGTAGCAGTTAAAGAAGTAGTAGTAGTAGTTAAAGCGGCAGTAGTAGAAGTAGTAAAAGTAGTTAATGTAGAAGTCGTTGCAGTAGTTAAAGAAATAGTAGTAGTAGTAGTAGTAGTAAGAGTAGTAGTAGTAGTAGTAGTAGTAGTAGTCAAAAAGTAGCAGTGGTAGAAGTTAAAGTTGTAGTAGTAGTAGTTAAAGTAGTAGTAGAAGTAGAAGTTAAAGTAGTAGCAGTTAAAGAAGTAGTAGTAGTAGTTAAAGTGGCAGTAGCAGAAGTAGTTAAAGTAGTAGTAGTAGGAGTAAAAGTAGTAGTTAAAGTAGAAGTCGTTGCAGAAGTTAAAGTAATAGTAGTAGTAGTAGCAGTAGTCGTAGCAGTAGTAGTAGCAGCAGTAGTTGTTGTAGAAGTAATAGTAGTAGTAGCAGTAGTAGTATTAGATAAAGTAGTAGTAGAAGTAGTAGTTAAAATAGTAGTAGATGTAGTTAAAGTAGTAGTAGTAGTAGTTAAAGTAGTAGTAGAAGTTAAAGAAGAAGTAGTAGTAGAAGTAGTAGTTAAAGAAGTAGTGGCAGTAGTCGTTAAAGTAGTAGTAATAGTTAAAGTAGTAGTAGTAGCAGTAGTAGTAGATGCAGTAGGAGTTTTAGTAGTTGTAGCAGTTGAAGTAGTAGTAGTTAATGTAGTAGTGTGTGTGTGTGTGTGAATTCGGGTTTAACGTCGCTTTCAACAATTTTTCAGTCATATCACGACGGTGTCTGGTTGCGACAGGGAGCTCAATGCTCACATTTATAGTGCTGCCTCACTGAAGTATCATGTCCCAGACACATTACATGATACCACACCCAGTCACATTATCCTGACACTGGATCGACCAGTCCTAGCTCTACCCCGTAAATCTGAGTGCCAAACGAGGAGCAGCTAGTACCATTTTTAACGACTTTGGTATGTCGCGGCCCGGGGTCGAACCCCAGACCTCCCGTTCCCCGGAGCGGACACTCTACCAACTGAGCTATCGGGGCCGGTTAAAGAAGAAGTAGTAGTAGAAGTAGTAGTTAAAGAAGTAGTGGCAGTAGTCGTTAAAGTAGTAGTAATAGTTAAAGTAGTAGTAGTAGCAGTAGTAGTAGATGCAGTAGGAGTTTTAGTAGTTGTAGCAGTTGAAGTAGTAGTAGTTAATGTAGTAGTAGCAGTAGCTAAAGTAGTATTAGTAATAGTAGTTAAAATAGTAGTCGTTGCAGAAGTTAAAGAAGTAGTAGTAGCAGTTACAGAAGTAGCAGCAGTAGTCGGAGTAGTAGTAATTAAAGTAGTAGT
>CAUZLF010000269.1:0-47500 GCA_963580285.1 Lucinisca nassula | reverse complement strand
CACCAGATGAAGCTACACATCAAATATCAAAGACCTGGGCCTTGCGGTTTCAGAGAAGAAGTTTTTTTTTTAAAGAAATTCCCTACATAAGCTTATGCAAAACCAAATGTCCCCGGGGCTATATAAATCTATGTAAAACCAAAGGGCCCTGGGATGGGGGCATTTGTGGCCCCAGGGCTATAATTTGAACAATCTTGGTAGAGGTCCACTAGATAAAAGCTCCATACTAAATATCAAATGCCTTGGCCTTGCAGTTTCAGAGAAGATTTAAAGATTTCCCTATATAAGTCTATGTAAGACCAAAGGGTCCCGGAGCGGGGACATTTTTGGTATCAGGGCCTTAATTTGAATAATCTTGATAGAGGTCCACTAGATGCAGCTTCATACCAAATAACAAAGACCCAGGCCTTGTGGTTTCAGAGAAGAAGATTTTTAAAGATTTTCCCTATATTAGTCTATGTAAAACCATAGGGCCACAGAGCGGGGGCATTTTTGGCCCCAGGGCTATAATTTGGACAATCTTGGTAGAGGTCCATTAGATGAAGCTTCATACAAAATATCAAAGTCCTGGGCCTTGTGGTTTCAGAGAAGAAGATTTTTAAAGTTTATCCCTATATAAGCCTATGTAAAACCAAAGGGCCCCGGGGTGGGGCCACTTTTGGCCCCACCACTACAATTTGAACAATTTTGGTAGGGGTCCACTAGATGAAGCTTCATACCAAATATCAAAGACCTGGGCCTTGTGGTTTCAGAGAAGAAGATTTTTAAAGATTTTCCCTATATAACTCTATGTAAAACCAAAGGGCCCCGGAGCGGGGGCATTTTTGGCCCAAGGGCTATAATTTGAACAATCTTGGTAGGGGTCCACTAGTTGAAGCTTCATTCTAAATATCAAAGTCCTGGGCCTTACGGGTTCAGAGAAGAAGATTTTTAAAGATTTTCCCTATATAAGCCTATGTAAAACCAAAGGGCCCCGGGACGGGGGCATTTTTGACCCCAGCACTATAATTTGAACAATCTTGGTAGGGGTTCACAAGATGAAGCCTTATACTAAATAGCAAAAACCTGGGCCTTGCGGTTTCAGATAAGCCTACGTAAAACCAAAGGGCCCTGTGGCAGGGGCATTTTTTGCCCCAGCACTTTAATTTGAATAATCTTGGTAGTGGTCCACTAGATGAAGCTTCATACCAAATATCAAAGTCCTGGGCCTTGTGGTTTCAGAGAAGAACATTTTTAAAGATTTTCCCTATATAAGCCTATGTAAAACCAAAGGGCCCCCGGGGCGGGGGCATTTTTGGCCCCAGCACTATAATTTGAACAATCTTGGTAGGGGTCCACTAGATGAAGCTTCATACCAAATATCAAAGACCTGGGCCTTGTGGTTTCAGAGAAGAAGATTTTTTAAGTTTTTGGTGAAAAAATCTATTTTTGGCTCCTGTGACTTAGATGTGCAACGGACCGGAACCATTTGAACAACTTTGAAAGGGGACCACCTAAGGATCATTCCTTTGAAGTTTGGTCAAAATCCGATCAGTGGTTTAGGAGGAGATGTCGTTTAAAGAAATTGTTTACGCACGGACGCACGGACGCACGCACGCACGCACGCACGACGGACGACGGACAAAAAGTGATCCCAAAAGCTCACCTCGTCACTACGTGACGGTGAGCTAAAAAGAAGTAGTAGTAGTAGTTAAAGATATTTTAGTCGAAGTTGGTTGGTTGGTTGATTTGAGGTTTAACGTCCCCGTCAACACTGTAAAGGTCATTTTGGAGACGTTGCTTCCAATTTTGTGGGACTTTCACCCGACATAGAGATGAAATGACATCTCAAGCCCTGTCGCCCAATGAAACCAATAGGGTTTATAAGCATGGACGGTCGGCCTCGCACCGCGGTTCCTGGACAGGCTTAGATCCTCTAAGCGGTTTACCAGTACTAGTGTGCGGGCCGGATTCAGCTCTGCGTGGAAGCATCATGCAGCCCATATATTTCTTCAAGCCCCTATGGGCTTTAGTAGAAGTAGTAGTTAAAGTAGTAGTAGTAGTAGTAGTAATAGTAGTAATAGTAGTAGTAATAGTAGTAGTAGTAATAGTAGTAGTAATAGAAATAGTAATAGTAGTAATAGTAATAGTAATAGTAGTAGTAATAGTAGTAGTAATAGTAATAGAAGTAGAGGAAGTGGTAGTAGAAGTAGTAGTAGTGGTAGAAGTAGTTGCAGTAGTAGTAGTAGTAGTAGAAGTAGTAGTAGTAGTAGTAGTAGTAGTAGTAGTAGCAGAAGTTGAAGAAGAATAAATAAAGTAGTAGAAGTAGTAGCAGTAGTAAAGTAGTAGTAGTAGTAGTAGTAGTAGTAGTAGTAGTAGTAGGAGTAGACATAGAAGATAAAGCAGTTGTAGTGGTTGTTAAACTAGAAGCAGTTGTAGTAGTTAAAGTAGTAGCAGTAGTAGAAATAAAAGTAGTAGCAGTAGTAGTGGTAATAGAAGTTAAAGTAGTAGTGGTTAAAGTAGTTGTGGTAGTAGTAGTAGTTAAAGTAGTAGAGGTATTTAAGTAGTAGTGGTAGTAGTAGGAGTTAAAGAAGTAGTAGCAGTAGTACTAAAAGAAGTAGTAGTTGTTGTTGAAGTATAAGCAGCAGTTAAAGCAGTAGTAGTAGTAGTAGCAGTTAAAGAAGTAGTAGTAGTAGAATTTAAAGTAGTAGAAGTAGTAGTTAAAGTTTTAATAGTAGAAGTAGTATTTAATGTAGCAGAAGTTGTAGTTAAAGTAGTAGTTGTAGTAGAGGTAGTTAAAGCAGTAGAAGCATTAGAAGATGGTAAAGTAGTAGTACTAGTAGTAGTAGCAGTAGTAGTAGTAGAAGTAGTAGTAGTAGTAGTAGTAGTAAAAGTTGTAGTAGTGGTAGTAGTTAAAGAAGTAGTAGAAGTAGTAGTTAAAGTAGTAATAGAAGTAGTTAAAATAGTAGTAGTAGTTGTAGTTAAAGTAGGAGTAACAGGAGTAGTTAAAGAAGAAGTAGTACTAGTTAAAGAAAGAGTAGTAATAGTAGTTAAAGTAGTAGTAGTTAAAGTAGTAGTAGTAGCAGTAGTAATTGTAGCAGTAGTAGTTAAAGTAGTAGTAGGTTTTGAAGTAGTAGTAATTAAAGTAGTAGTGGCAATTGTTAAAGTAGTATTAGTCATAGTAGTTAAATTAGTAGTTGATGCAGTAGTTAAAGTAGTAGTAGTAGTAGTAATAGTAGTAGTAGAAGTAGTAGTAGTAGTAGTAGTAGTAGTAGTAGTAGTAGTAGTTAAAGTAGTAGTAGTAGTAGTAGTAGTATAAGAAGTAGAAACAGATAAAGTAGTAGTAGTAGTAGTACTACTTAAAGTAGAAGTAGTAGAAGTTAAAGTATTAGTAGTAGTAGAAGTTAAAGTAGTGGTATTAGTTAAAGTAGTAGCTGTTGTAGTAAAAGTAGAAGTAGTAGTAGTAGTAGTAGTAGTAGTAGTAGTAGTAGTAGTAGTAGTAGTAGTAGTAGTAGTAGTAGTAGTATCAGTAGTAGTAGTAGTAGAAGTAGTTAAAGTAACAGTAATTGTGATAAAAGAAGTAGTAGTAGAAGTAGTAGTTAAATAAGTAGTAGAAGTAGAAGTTAAAGTAGTAGTAGTAGTTAAAGTAGCAATAGTAGCAGTAGTAAGAGTAGCAGTGAGTGAGTGAGTGAGTGAGTTTTAGTTTTACGTCCCACCAACAGCTAAGGTCATACGGAGACGGGACCTCGGTTTAAAGACTCATCCGAAAGTCTGGAGAAGCCCGGGATCGATCCTGCGATCCCTGGTTTACAAGGCGAGTAGCGTAACCACTGCAACACGGAGGCTTCTTGAAGAGAAGCAGTAATAGTTAAAGTAGTAGTAGAAGTAGTAGCAGTTAAAGAAGTAGTACTTGTCTTGAAGAAGTAGTAGTAGTAGTTAAAGTAGTCTAAGTAATAGTAGTTAAAATGTAGCAGCAGTAGTTAAAGTAGTAGTAGTAGTAGTAGTAGTAGTAGTAGTAGTAGTAGTAGTAGTAGTAGTAAATGTAGCTAAAAAAGTAGTAGTAGTACTAGTTAAAATAGTAGAAGTATGTGTAGTTAAAGTAGTAGTAGATGGATTAGTAGTAGTAGTTGAAGTAGTAGTAGTAGTAGTAGTTCAAAGGAGTAGAAGTAATAGCAGTAGCAAAAATTGTAGTAGTAGTTGTAGTTAAAGTAGTAGTAGTTGTTGTAGTTAAAGTGGTAGTAGGAGAAGTAGTACTTAAAGTAGTAGTTAATGTAGTAGTAGTAGCAGTAGTAGTAGTAGTTAAAGTAGTAGTAGTAGTAGTTGTAATAGTAGTAGTAGTTGTAATAGTAGTAGTAGTAGTAGTCAAAAAGTAGCAGTAGTAGTAGTTAAAGAAGTTGTAGTAGTAGTAGTTAAAGTAGTAGTAGAAGTAGTAGTTAAAGTAGAAGTAGTTAAAGAAGTAGTAGTAGTAGTTAAAGTGGCAGTAGTAGAAGTAGTTAAAGTAGTAGAAGTAGGAGTTAATGTAGTAGTTAAAGTAGAAGTCGTTGCAGTAGTTAAAGTAATAGTATTAGTAGTAGTAGTAGTAGTAGTAGTAAGAGTGGTAGTAGTAGTAGTAGTAGTAGAAGTAGTAGCAGTGGCAGTCAAAAAGTAGCAGTAGTAGTAGTTAAAGTTGTAGCAGTATTAGTTAAAGTAGTAGTAGAAGTAGTAGTTAAAGTAATAGCAGTTAAAGAAGTAGTAGTAGTAGTTAAAGTGGCAGTAGCAGAAGTTAAAGTTGTAGCAGAAGGAGTTTAAGAAGCAGTTAAAGTAGAAGTCGTTGCAGTTGTTAAAGTAATAGTAGTAGAAGTAGTAGTAGTAGCAGTAGAAGTAGTAGTAGTAGTAGCAGCAGTAGTTGTTGTAGTACTAGTAGTAGAAGTAGCAGAAGTAGTAGTAGATAAAGTAGTAGAAGTATGTGTTAAAATAGTAGTAGAAGTTGTAGTTAAAGTAGTAGTAGTAGTAGTTCAAGAAGTAGTAGTAGTAGTAGTAGTAGTAGTAGTTAAAGTAGTAGTAGTTGTAGTTGAAGTAGTAGTAGTAGTGGGTGTAGTAGAAGTATTTAAAGTAGCAGTAATTGTAGTTTAAGTAGTAGTAGTTGTGGAAGTAGGTAAAGTGGCAGTAGCAGTTGTAGTTTAAGTAGTAGTAGTAGTAGTAGTAGAAGTAGAAGTAGAAGTTAAAGAAGAAGTAGTAGTAGTAGAAGTAGTGGTTAAAGAAGTAGTGGTAGTAGTCCTTAAAGCAGAAGTAGTAGTTGAAGTAGAAGTAGTAGTAGTAGAAATAGTAGTAGTAGTAGTGGTGGTAGTAGTAGTAGTAGTAGTAGTAGTAGTAGTTGAAGAAGTATTTAAAGTAGTAGTAGTAGAAGTTAAAGTAGCAGAGGTAGTTAAAGTAGTAGTAGTAGTAGTAGTAGTTAAAGTAGTAGTAGTTGTAGTTGAAGTAGTAGTAGTAGTGGGTGTAGTAGAAGTATTTAAAGTAGCAGTAATTGTAGTTAAAGTAGTAGTAGTTGTGGAAGTAGGTAAAGTGGCAGTAGCAGTTGTAGTTTAAGTAGTAGTAGTAGTAGAAGTAGAAGTAGAAGTTAAAGAAGAAGTAGTAGTAGTAGAAGTAGTGGTTAAAGAAGTAGTGGTAGTAGTACTTAAAGCAGAAGTAGTAGTTGAAGTAGAAGTAGTAGTAGTAGTAATTGTAGTAGTAGTAGTAGTGGTGGTGGTAGTAGTAGTAGTAGCAGTAGTAGTAGTAGTAGTAGTAGTTGAAGTAGTATTTAAAGTAGTAGTAGTAGAAGTTAAAGTAGCAGTAGCAGTTAAAGTAGTAGTACTTAAATAATAGTAGTAGTAGTTAAAATAGTATTAGTAATAGTAGTTTAAGCAGTAGCAGTAGTTAAAGTAGTAGTAGTAGTAGTAGTAGTAGTAGTAGTAGTAGTAGTAGTAGTAGTAGAAGTAGTAGTAGTAGTAGTAGTAGTTAAAGTAGTAGTAGTAGTACTAGTTAAAATAGTAGGAGTAGTTGTAGTTAAAGTAGTTGTAGTCGTAGGAGGAGTAGTAGTGAAAGAAGTAGTAGTAATAGTAGAAGTAGTTAAAGTAGCAGAAGTAATAGTAGAAGTCAAAGTAGTAGCAGTTGTAGTTAAAGTAGTAGTAGTTGCAGTTAAAGTAGTAGTAGCAGAAGTAGTAGTTAAAGTAGTAGTAGTAGTAGTTAAAATAGTAGTAGTAGTAGTAGTTAAAGTAGTAATAGTAGTAGTAGTAGTAGTAGTAGTAGTAGTAGTAGTAGTGAAATTAGTAGTAGTAGTTAAAGTAGTAGTAGTAGGAGTAGTTAAAGTAGCAGTTAAAAATCAGAAGTAGTAGTAGTTAAAGAAGTTGTTGTAGTAGTAGTTAAAGTAGTAGTAGTTAAAGAAGTTGTTGTATTAGTAGTTAAAGTAGTAGTAGAAGTAGAAGTTTTGTTTTGTTTCTTTGATTTGAGGTTTAACGTCACCGTCAACAATGTAAAGGTCTTTTTCGAGACTTCGCTTCCAATTTTTTATGGGACTTTTACCAGACATTGAAATAAAATGACATCTCAAGCCCTGTCGCCAATGAAACCAAGAGGGTTTATAATCATGGACGGTCCAACTCGTGCGCACCGCTTTGCCTGGACATGCCTTAATGCTCTAAGCGGTTTACCAGTACTCATGTGCGGGACGGATTCAGCTCTGCGTGGAAGCATCATGCAGCCCATATATTTCTTCAAGCTCCGATGGGCGGAGGCAGAGAAGTAGTAGTTAAAGTAGTAGTAGTTGTAGTAGTAGTAGTTAAAGTGGCATTAGTAGAAGTAGTTAAGGTAGTAGTTGTAGTGGAAGTAGTAGTAGTAGTAGTAGTAGTAGTAGTAGTAGTAGTAGTAGTAGTTCAAATAGCAGTTAACGTTGTTGTTAAAGTAGTAGTAGTTGTTAAAGTAGTAGTAGTAGTTAAAGTTGTAGTAGTAATAGTTAAAGAAGTAGCAGTAGTTAAAGGAATAGTAGTAGTAGTTGTCTTTCAAGTAGTAGAACCATGCAATCTCATCTGTTTCTCAAAGCCCCATTTTGTGGGGGGGGGGTGGGGCACAGAAATAGCAGCAGATACTACAATAAAGTACTAGTAGTAGTAGTTGAAGTAGTAGTAGCAGTAGTAGTTAAAGTAGTAGTAGGAGTTAAAGTAGTAGTAGTAGTAAATAAAGTAGTAGTAGTAGTAGTTAACGTAGTAGCAGTAGTAGTAGTAGAAATTGAAGTATGAGTGGTAGAAGTAGTTAAAGTAGTAGTTATAGTTAAAGTAGTAGTAGGAATAGCTTAAAGTAGTACTAGTAGCAATAAAAGTAGTAGTAGTAGTTAAAGTATTAGTAGTAGTAGTTAAAATAGTATTAGTAGTAGTAGTTAAAATAGTAGTAGTAGGAGTAGTTAAAGTAGTAGTAGTAGTAGTAATAAAAGTAGTAGTAGTAGTAGTAGTAGTAAAAATAGCAGTTAAAGTTGTTGTTAAAGTAGTAGTAGTTGTTAAAGTAGTAGTAGTAGTTAAAGTAGTAGTAGTAAAAGTTAAAGAAGTAGCAGTAGTTAAAGGAATAGTAGTAGTAGTTGTCTTTCAAGTAGTAGAACCATGCAATCTCATCTGTTTCTCAAAGCCCCGTTTTGTGTGTGTGGGGGGGGGGGGGGGCAACAGAAATAGCAGCAGATACTACAAAAAAGTACTAGTAGTAGTAGTTAAAGGAATAGTAGTAGTAGTTAAAGTAGTAGTAGAAGCAGCAGTGAAAGTAGTAGTAGTAGTAGTTAAAGTAGAAGTAGTAGTTAAAGAAGTAGCAGCAGTAGTAGTTAAAGTAGTAGTAGTAGTAGAAATTAAAGTATGAGTGGTAGAAGTACTTAAAGTAGTAGTTATAGTTACAGTAGTAGTAGTAATAGCTTAAAGTAGTACTAGTCGTAATAAAAGTAGTACTAGTAGTAATAAAAGTAGTACTAGTAGTAATAAAAGTAGTACTACTAGTAGTTAAAGTAGTAGTAGTAGTAGTTAAAGTAGTAGTAATAGTAGTTAAAGTAGTAGTAGTAGTATTTAAAGTAGTAGTAGTTTACCCTAAATAAAGCTGACATGAATACTTACCTTGGATAACGTATTTTCAATGTTACAAGGGCCTTTGCTCCAAAAGATACAGTTCTAATTTTGAGCAGAATCAATCATGATGCTTCACCTTTGTGTGGATTTTATGGAAAATGTCTTCAAATAGTTTTCTATTTTCACAGTAGATACAAATATATCACAGAAAACGTTACTTTCAATGTCCAAACAGCCATAACTTAGCTAAGCCTGAGTTATGGTTCTTGTGTTTTTCATGTCGTCTTATTTTGTTTTTTACTTTTTTGCAAAGCTTCAAAAAGCATTCGTACAGTTGTAGAAAGAACACAAATGGGTGACTAGGACCACTATTTACAATTTTCAAAGAGACGTGATTCCAAAAGCAGGTAATTCGGAGTAATGGTTCTTGCATTATGGAAACATTTAAATTTTACGGCCGAAAAAAATGAAAATTTTCCGATAAAAATTGTGACATTTTTTTTTCTTATTTCTGCTCAAAATATATATTGTGGTTACTCATTAGAACCGCCTCGAGAACCCACAGTCTATATTTAAGAGCAGAATTAAGAAAAATAAGATTTCCCCTCTAAACCCTAGTTTTACTATATAAAAGTGGGGTTCAAGGAGTTCCAAATTATATAGGCGTGTTTGCGTGATGTCTTCTGTATAACATATCATGGTGAGGTGCATTTGCATCAACTTTCAAGAAAATGTCTCCAACAATTTTCAAATTATAGAGCAGACATAAATATATTACAGAACTCACTTTTTTAACGTTTCAAGAGCCATAACACCAGATGTAAATAAGATACAATTACGGTCATAAGCGTTAAATTTTAGTGAAATTTCATCAAAATATTTGAAATAGTTTCCAACGCGAGTTAACTGATGGTAGAAATGGCTAATTTCAATATTTACTAGATTCAAAGGGCTACAACTTAGGAAGTAGGTTAACCAGAGTAATGGTGCTTGTGTCTGCATGTTGTCTCTTTGCGTTAGATTACATGGAAATATGTCGAACAGTTTTCAACTTACAGAGAGGACATGAGTACAAGGTAGAAATGACTATGTTCAATGTTGAAAGGACGATGACTCTCAGAGTAGACAACTCAGAGTTATGGTTCATATGTCCTGCACGTCGTCTTATGGTGTTTCAAATGTGTATGAAGTTTCATGAAGATCTGGTCAACGGTGTCAAAGTTATGGAGCGGGCACAAGAACTTTGCACAGGGATGAGACTGGAGGACTGCTCAGAAAATGTGAAACCTGAGTGAAAAATCTGAAACCCTGTCATTTTGCAACTTTAGAAAAAAAGAACTATGCAAAACACTTTTTAAAGCCAAACAATCTGAAATCTGCCAAAAATCTGAAAAGTCTCATGCCTAATCATCACTAAAACACACCTATATAATTTTGACCCCTTTGAACCCCACTTTTATACAGTAAAACTCGGATTTACAGGATAAGCATCATTTTTCTTATTTCTCTATATTTTGTGCAGCAATAAGAAAAATATCAAAATTTTTCATCTTAAAATTTTCGTTTTTTCGGTGGCAAAATTTACAATGTATTTGTATAGGCGTTTTTCCGTAATGCACTCAACTGTATACTACAAGCAAATATACAAGTCAAAGAGAAGACGTAAAGCAAAACTCGTCCGCACATGCGTAGTGTCGCGCGACATGAGAGAATTCTTCACCGTTACATAGGAAGGCTAGCCTTTTATAGGGATGACTTATGTTCTTGAAGGGGCCGTGGCACTCAAATCAGACACAAACTACCAGCATATGTACAGGTCTCCATCACAAATCAAAGCACTGAAATTACGTGTGGGCCGACTGTCTCTGAGTGACGGCTGAGAAAATAGTCCTGAAAATAGTTCAACCCTTAAATTCCAAAATTTTAACCCTTATCTTGCTGTTCACGACAACCCTTATCTTTGCAAACAGTGTAGATCCAGATCAGATGGCTTCTTGATCAGATGGCTTCTCAAGAAGGATCAGATGGCTTCTCAAGAAGCCATCTGATCAGGATCTACAGTGTTTAGCATTTAGTGTATGAATTTGTAGCAATAAATTACATCAAGTAATTTGATTGGTTGATAGACAGAAATGGGTGTGGCTTAAATGAACATTCAGCAAAATTGGGGTTAAGTCTAGGCCTGATCAGACGCCGCGTTATGTTGCCTGGTGTGGCATTTGTCAGTTTGCTAAGTCGATGTTGAACTTGGATAGCATTTTGGAGGTTCTCAAGTATATTTATCTTTCATTTTATATGCATTTATTTATTTACTTTCTTGACCTAGCCCAAACTCTTTTCAGCTGCATCGTATGCCCTTCTGTATACATATATGTACTTAATAGAAGCAACACAACAGATTCATCTTACTGCATTTACAATATTCCATTGATAGTGCTCAAGCGCAAATGCAAACAATTTGTTTGTTTGATTTGAGGTTTAACGTCCCCGTCAGCACTGTAAAATTCATTTTGGCGATGTTGCTTCCAATTTTGTGGGACTTTTGATGAAATGACTTCTCAAGCCCTGTCACCCAATGAAACCAATAGGGTTTATTAGCATGGACGGTCCGCCTTGCACCGCGGTTCCTCTAAGCGGTTTACCAGTACTAGTGTGTGGGCCAAATTCAGCTCTGCATGGAAACATCATGCAGCCCATATATTTCTCCAAGCCCCTATGGGCGGGAGCTAAAAAGACAGTTGAGGCGTTGTCAAACATTTTGACCACTTCACTGCCTTTTTAAACCCTTTTTGTACCAAATGAAATCTTCCACCATATAAATATATAGCAGGAGTCCATTTCAAAATCCAGGCATCACGTGAACAAGTCCGTGAAATGTACACCCCACTAAACCCCACTTTATATAGAGAAAACTTGGGTTTATGGGGGTATACATTATTTTTCGTATTTCTGCTCCAAGGCATAGGTTGTAGGTACTCGTTATAACCGCCTCACTGAGGCGGTTCTAACAAGCACCCTCAACCTTTGTTTTGAGCATTTATGGCATTTATAAGAAAAATATAACTGATTTTCATCAGAAAAGTAGCCATTTTGGATATGTAAGAAATGCAATATGTCGCACGGGTCAGATATAGTAATGGGTGTCAGGTTGTGTTTTCTTCAAAATTGATTTGGAAAATGGCCGAAACTTTTTGCAAACAGTGTAGGCCCTGATCAGACGCCGCGCGTCTGATCGGTAACAGGACACTTCGGCCCCAAAACCACCTCGGCCCCTAGACACTTCGGCCCCTAGACACATCGGCCCCAAAACCACCTCGGCCCAACATAAAATTCAAACCCTAGACGGGTCGGCCCCTGGACACTTCGGCCCCTAGACACGTCGGCCCCATATACCTAGACACTTCGGCCCCACTTTGCTTTTCACGGGGCTTCCACTTAAATAAGTGATCGGGTTGGATGCCCGATGAGTTTTTATTATTATTATTATTATTATTATTTACTGATTGGATTATTTTGATAGGGAGCCCCGAATATTTGAACCTATAATATAACGTTACTAAATAGAAAATCTATATGTTATTTTAAGAAGAATGGAAGATACATTTGAAAATTCCCCTCTTTTAGTTCAATGTATAATTCTAATTGCATTGCGGCATGCTTTAGAGCAGGTTGTTGTTTTTTTTTTTCTACTTTTCTGCTCTTTTGATCATCTATAGGCTTTATTATTATCCGAAATAATTCCACACCGCTAAAATACTTTTTAAATTTATTTCAATAAGTAATCCTTACCAACAGGATGGAAATCTGGATGGATCGGTGGATGGGGCCGTAACCACCCCCCCCCCCCCCCCCCCACACACACACACACACAATATCATTCCTCGGTTTCGTCAACCATGGTGATGATGGGGGATAATCTTATATTCGTTAACATATTTATTTATTAATTTATTTATTTATCCGGCCTCGGTAGCTAAGTCGGATGCGCGTATGACTGGTGATCAGGAGGACGCGGGTTTGATACCTACCGGGGTCGGCAACTTTCTTTCGTGGAGATTGATTATGAAATATTTTGTTCGGTCATTCTCTCCCTTCTGCTGATTCAAGAAGGGCAGTTGTCACTTTCTGGCGAAAACAAATGCGCACTGTAATGGTTAACCGCTTACGTATAAGCCTGCCCAGGTTAAGTGTGGATAGGTAAACTGACCGGCTGGAAAATTAACTAAAATAGTGTTGACTGGGCCGTTAAACTCCAATACAAACAAACAATCAGGTAATCATCAGTGTTATGGTTCGCTGAACTAGAATTATCCTCGTAAGTAAACTAATTAATATAATGTATGCATACAATTCAAAAAAACTGCATGAAAAACGGACAGATCCGATTCAGAGGGCAGAAGTAATCTGATCAGGATCTACACTGTTTGCAAAGATAAGGATTATCGTGTTCAGCGGGGTAAGGATTAATGAATTTTAGGTCAGTACACTATTAAGCAAAAAGTTTTACAAGAACAATTTGTGAAGCTCAATAAACAACCAGGCGTAACGCAATAAAGAGATCCTTGTTGCTAAACAGATCATTGTTATCAATTTTCACACATTTGATTGTCATTCTAGCTCTTATTAAAGACAGTAACGAGTATATTGCACGACCCGCAGAAAAAGCGACCGCCTGAAGTCGATTTTCTAAGAGTGCCCTAAAATCACCGTGTCATTCTGTCATTCGGTCAATCGGTCAGTCTGTCAGTCTGTCTGCCCGTCCGTAACCCGTTTGTGAAAATTGATGATAGTGACTTAACCGCTTGGAATATTAAAACAATTTTTGGCATACTGATAGATATCAATGAGATCTAACCAATGAACTTGCGATATATTACATTCCATTTAGCATAGCCTCGCCGAGGCGAAAAATGTGAACATTTTCGAACTGCTTCTCCTCGGAAACCGTTGGACCGATTGAAGTCAAATTTCATATGAGCCTCTATGGGATGGGGGAAACCAAAATTTGCTCATGGGGTCCAGGTCACATGACCAAAATGGCCGCCAAGCCATATATGGTCTGTCTGTCTGTCCGTCCGTAACCCGTTTGTGAAAATTGGTGATAGTGACTTAACCGCTTGGAATATTTAAACAATTTTTGGCATACTGATACATGTAGATATCAGTGAGATCTTACCAATGAACTTGCAAAATATTACATTCCATTTAGTATAGCCTCGCCGAGGCGAAAAATCCGTAACCCGTTGTTGAAAATTGGTGATAGTGACTTAACCGCTTGGACTATTTAAACAATTTTTGGCATACTGATAGATATCAATGAGATCTAACCAATGAACTTGCGAAATATTATATTCCATATAGTATAGCCTCGCCGAGGCGAAAAAATGTGAAAATTTTCGAACTGCTTCTCCTCGAAAACCGTTGGACCGATTGAAGTCATATTTCATATGGAGCCTCTATGGGATGGGGGAAACCAAAATTTTCTCATGGGGTCCAGGTCACATGACCAAAATGGCCGCCAAGCCATATATGGTCTATCTGTCTGTCCGTCCGTTACCCGTTTGTGAAAATTGGTGATAGTGACTTAACCGCTTGGAAGATTTAAACAATTTTTGGCATACTGATAGATATCAATGAGCTCTAACCAATGAACTTGCGAAATATTACATTCCATTTAGTATAGCCTCGCCGAGGCGAAAAATGTGAAAATTTTCGAACTGCTCTTCCTCGGAAACCGTTGGGCCGATTGAAGTCAAATTTCATATGGAGCCTCTATGGGATGGGGGAAACCAAAATTTGCTCATGGGGTCCAGGTCACATGACCAAAATGGCCGCCAAGCCATATATGGTCTGTCTGTCTGTCCGTCCGTAACCCGTTTGTGAAAATTGGTGATAGTGACTTAACCGCTTGGAATATATTAAACAAGTTTTGGCATACTGATAGATATCAATGAGATCTAACCAATGAACTTGCAAAATATTACATTCCATTTAGTATAGCCTCGCCGAGGCGAAAAATCCGTAACCCGTTTGTGAAAATTGGTGATAGTGACTTAACCGCTTGGAATATTTAAACAATTTTTGGCATTCAATGAGATCTAACCAATAAACTTGCGAAATATTATATTCCATATAGTATAGCCTCGCCGAGGCGAAAAAATGCGAAAATTTTCGAACTGCTTCTCCTCGGAAACCGTTGGGCCGATTGAAGTCAAATTTCATATGGAGCCTCTATGGGATGGGGCTAACCAAAATTTGCTCATGGGGTCCAGCTCACATGACCAAAATGGCCGCAAAGCCATATATGGTCCGTCTGTCTGTCCGTCCGTAACCCGTTTGGGAAAATTGGTTATAGTGACTTAATCGCTTGAAATATTTAAACAATTTTTGGCATACTGATAGATATCAATGAGATCTAACCAATGAATATTACATTCCATTTAGCATAGCCTCGTCGAGGCGAAAAATGTGAAAATTTTCGAACTGCTTCTCCTCGGAAACCGTTGGGCCGATTGAAGTCAAATTTCATATGGAATCTCTTTGGGATGGGGGAAACCAAAATTTGCTCATGGGGGCCAGGTCACATGACCAAAATGGCCGCCAAGCCATATATGGTCTGTCTGTCCGTCCGTAACCCGTTTGTGAAAATTGGTGATAGTGACTTAACCGCTTGGAATATTTAAACAATTTTTGGCATACTGATAGATATCAATGAGATCTAACCAATGAACTTGCGATATATTACATTCCATTTAGCATAGCCTCGCCGAGGCGAAACATGTGAAAATTTTCGAACTGCTTCTCCTCGGCAACCGTTGGGCCGATTGAAGTCAAATTTCATATGGAGCTTCTATGGGATGGGGGAAACCAAAATTTGCTCATGGGGTCCAGGTCACATGACCAAAACGGCCGCAAAGCCATATATGGTAAAAACCCTTCAAAAATAGTCTTCTCCAGAACCACTGGGCAGATTTCCTCGAAACTTGATAAATGGCATCTGGGACGTAGGCCCATCATAAATTGCTTAAATGGTGACCCTTGGTTGACCTTGACCTTCTTTGTGCTTAGGCCAAACTTTGACACATATGTTTTTGTATTGGAAAATGTGAGAATGCATTTTATCCTGCAAACTATTCAGAATACAGTACTAAAGTATAAGATATATTTTTGCTCCTTACGACAAGGCGCATTTATTGAGGGGGGGGGGGGACCGTTTTAAGTCCAGGTCACATGACCAAAATGGCCGCCATACCCATATATGGTAACACTCATAAAGCTAAAAGCATCCGGCGGGTCGTGCACTTCAGCTGAAGCACTGGTTTATTTATTAGTCACATTTCTGACTATCAGCTACTCAAATTACTTGATGCACGTGTACTGTATGTATGTATTAGTGGCAAACAGTGTAGATCTGGATGTGCACTTTGTGCAAAGTCTTCACTACTCGTATTTTTGTAGGAATTCCTCAGTATGTTTCCATTGTTATCAATTTTCACACATTTACAAATTCCTATTTGATTGCCATTTCAGCTCATATGCAAAGACATACAGTAACAAGTTTATTGTATAATTTATTTATTTATTTAATTAATTAATTTATTTATTAGTCACATTTCTGACTATCAGACCCTCAAATTACTTGCTAAATGTATATTGTATTCATTTAAAATTCGCAAACTGAATGACAGTGTAGATCCAGATCAGATGGATCTGGATGTGCACTGGGTGCAAAGTCTTCATGGCCCTATATATTCTTGTAGAAAAGGCTCCTTGACTACCAGTTTCAAGTATTCACAATTCGAACAGCCCGCTAAACCCCACGTTTCGTGATGCTGACTCAAGGTCAACGTCACGGCTGAAGGCGGCGGGGATTAGCTGTCCTTAAGGGTGTAGTCCAAGTTAACCTGAAAATGTCGTGTATGCGTTGTTATATTTATTATAAACATCTCATTGGTTATTTGTTATTTTTATTTGAAATAAAAATAGAAATAAATTAATTTGATCTTGTTTACTAATAACTTAATAGAAGATTCCGTAAAACCTAAATTATATAACACACAACCTGTATCTTGGAGCAGAAAAAAGAATTACGAAAACATGCCTAACAAATGCATTGTAAACTTTACCGCCGAAAAAAAAACGAACATTATAAAATGAAGAATTGTGGTATTTTTATTATTTCTGCTCAAATAAGAAAAAATAAGGTTTACCCCTGTAAACCCCAATTTTACTATATAAAAGTGGGGTTCAAGGGAGTCAAAATTATAAAGGCATGTCTTCATGATAAATAATAATGTTTGCCCCTATGAGCCCCAGTTTTCCCCATATAAACTGGGGTTTAGCAGGGTCTTCATTACACGGGCTTGTTCAGCCCCCGCCCATAGGGGCTTAAAGAAATATATGGGCTGCATGATGCTTCCACGCAGAGCTGAATCCGGCCCGCACACTAGTACTGGTAAACCGCTTAGAGGATCTAAGCCTGTCCAGGAACCGCGGTGCGACAGGGCTTGAGATATCATTTCATCTCAATGTCGGGTAAAAGTCCCACAAAACTGGAACCAACGTCTCCAAAATGACCTTTACAGTGTTGACGGGGACGCTAAACTTCAAATCAAACAAACAAAACACAGGCCTGTTAACCTGATGTTTTGTTTGTTAGATTTGACGTTTAACGCTCCAATCAACATTGAATCGGTCATTTTGGAGACGTTGCTTCCAATTTTGTGGGAATTTTACCCGGCATTGAGATGAAATGATATCTCAAGCCCTGCAGCCCAATGAAACCAATAGGGTTTATAAGTATGAACGGTCCGACTCGCACCGCTTTTCCTGGTCAGGCTTAGAACTTCTAAGCGGTTTACCAGTACCCATTCCACAGGCTGCCGGTTTCTTGAAGTCCCGATTGGCGGGGCCGATTTTAACATGATATAAATGCTCATACCCTAACATATATCAAAAATGGGGCCGAGGTGTCTTTGGGGCCGAGATGTCTAGGGGCCGAGATGACAGTGGGGCCGAGGTGTCTAGGGCCGAGGTGACTAGGGCCGACGTGTCTAGGGCCGTCTTGGTTTTGGGCCGACCTGTCTAGGGGCCGAGGTGGTAGTGGGGCCGAAGTGTCTGGAAATCGTCTGATCTGGGCCTGAACTGTTTGCCAGGGTACCCGTTTTGGGGTTTCTGGTACTAAATGGGTTAATGTATGTCCTAAGGCTTGTTTTGCTGGCCGAAATCTATCTATATATAGCTCAGAATGTTCAGCGACCGCTGAGGTCCATTGATTTCGTCTGCATATGACTGACGCTCAATATGCCAATCACAACAATTCTGGTCTGCATTGTTGTCTAGTGTCAACGTTGCAAACAATGTGGACCCAGATCGGACAGCTCCACTATATGCAGTTTGATCTGCATCCACACCGTTTGCCTAGATGCACCATTATGTGTAAAAAGTTGGAAAAGTATATAAAGCAGACGACAAACTCTCGCACCTTAAGCGCTGATTTATCGACAGTTCTGAACTGCGATTTAACCCTGAAATACCAGTATGTTAAGAAAATACTGTAGACCGTGATCAAATGCCGTTTTCTATGGCGTCTGTCTGGGTCAACAGTGTTTATCAAACCCAACGCGTGATTCCTGTCTCTGGGCGTGCACTGATTGCCTAGACGAGGCCTAAACCTGTATATCCAAACACTTAGGATCATTCTGGTAGATGTGAATAGCCCATTTTGTTCGGACCTCTGTGGCCAAGTGGGTAAGAGCACCGACTCTTCAGCATTAGGTCTCTCACCGCTGTGGTCACTAGTGAGCACGCCAAGCTCTGCAATGGAATGTCAGGTGTTGTTTCTTCTCCGGTTCAGACATGTATTGAAAAAGTGCATAGCGGAAACAGGATTCTGTTCCGGTCCATTATTGCAGAATTATGTCATTTCATTACGAAAACACGCCTATACAAATACATCGCCGAAAAAAAGGAAAAAATTAGGATAAAAAAAATGATATTTTTCTAATTGTAATTTTTCAAAATATAGATTGTGGGTTCTAAAAACCGCCTCAGCAGGCGGTTCTAACGAGTACCCACAATCTATATTTTGGGGCAGAAATAAGAAAAAATAAGGGTTACCCCTGTAAACCCCAGTTTTACTAGATAGAAGTGGGGTTCAAAGGGGTCAAAATTATATAGGCGTGTTTTCATGATGTAAACAATTGGCCATATTTGTCCCATTTAAGGTTAAATAGTTCTGTTCGTGTCTACAGTATATGACGCGGGACGTTGTTTCTTCCAACACAGTTCAGACATGCATTGCATTAAGGAAACACAATTCTGATACAATCCCGTATTGTTGATTAATGTCCCCTTGAATGACTTAAATGCGAGGTTAAATAGTACTGTTCGTGTCTCCGCAACTCCTATGCAGGACACTGAACCGGCAACGCTGTTCAGACATGCATTGTATAAGTGCCTAAAGGAAACAAGATTCTGGTCCAGCCCCTTATTACAGACGTATGCTCCCTTGAACGACGTTCATCACGATAACAAGTCCGTGAAACGAAGACCCCCTAAACCCCACTTTATACAGAGAAATGTGGTGTTTACGGGGGTATACATTATCTGCCTTATTTTTGCTCATAAACATAGATTGTGGGTACCCGTTAGAACCACCTCACTGAGTCAGTTCTAACAAGCACCCACAATCTATGTTGAAAGCAGAAATAATAAAGATGTTATCATTTTTACCTAACATTTATCATTTTCTGACACCATGTTGGACGCCATTATTTCTTACGGACATGTTTACCTAATGTAAACCATTTTGGCCATATAAGTAGAATAGAAGATTAAATAGTACTGTTCGTGTCTCCATAACTCCTCAGGACATTGAAAATTGCAACACAGCCCACACAGACATGAATTGAACAAGTGATTAAAGGAAACAAGTTTCTGACCCAGCCGCTATTTTTCAGAATCATGTCCCGTTGAACGACTTAAACATTTAGCCATAATTATTTTTCTTGGAGAATGTTGTAGTATCTAGTTTAGTTAGAGAGTGTGCCTGTCTACTCTAAAGATCAAGCAAGAGACGATCGGCGGGGGCATTCTTACTTTTAGTGATATTGACCTAGTTTTTTCCACATAGATGTGTGAAATAATTTTATAAGGAACGTAAAAAAAAACGTTTTGTACCGGATACCTACGGAACGGGATAGGCCTACTGGCAAACAGTGTAGGTCCAGATCGGACATCTCAGAACGAGACGTCTGAACAGTCAACATTATTTGCAAAACTGGTTTCGTAGTCACCATGACTGAAGTTTAAACCTCAAAAGTTTGTGAAATCTGGTTTCGCCTGTCAGATAATAGTGAAGGAAGCTAAAATTAGTGTATAATCAAAGAAGTACTGAAAGTACTGAGGAAAGTTGATTTATGAGAAATAATTATTATGATACTAATGTCAGTCGTAGATCAAGCAGTTATCTAGATATCTTGTTGACAAGGTCCCAGAGGGTTAAATATTCGACGCAGAAAAAAGATTCATCGATTGTTTTTAGTTTCAGACAGGTCAACCCTTGTGGATCATTTTAGTCTTCTCCAAGAGAAAGGGAGAAACCAGATAGAAAAGACAGTAGAGGAGATTAAAGTAAGGGGCAGAGGATAAAGAGGAAAATGAATGAAAGTGTAGAAACAGAAGAAATAACAACACCCCACAACCCCCACCCCCTCTCTACCGTTACCTGCTGCAAGAACAGCAGGCCTTGCCCCCAGCTGTAAGTAAATATCAGCTGGACTTCCCAGTGACACAAGATACACATCACTTTTGCCTCGCCCAACTACCCCCACGAAGAAAAATAAAAGGAAGAAAGAAAGATAAATCTGTCTGCTAATTTCTTCATGGAAAAACCATAAATTACTAAATTAGCTCAGTACATTCTTTGATTGTCTCATCTGCTAATAATCTTACAGAGAAGTTCTACTAGCCGGCACATGACGTCTTAGCAACGTCGCATCAACGTCGCATTGGTACGACGATGCACATACGTTGTGAAGTCGCTAGAAGCCATGTTCCTGCGGGCGTCGGGACATAAAAAGGAACATAACTTGACGAAAAAAAAGAGATCATTTTAAAACCATCTGATTTAGATATTATAACCCTGATCAGACGCTGCGTTTAGCGAACCTCGACTACCCAATGCGAATTAAGATAAGTTTATTCCAACCTGTACGGGTTACGAAAAACATTATCCCATAAATGCCAATTGTTTCAATAATGGGACATTCGGAAACAGTTAAGACAGATTAGAGGCCATAGAATATAGCGTCTGAATGGTGTCTTCACTATTTTCGAAATGTACGGAACTTGATTTAAAACTCACAGCTTACAACACATGTTTGTAATTAGAGCTCTCGAAAGCAGGTCGATGGCAGTCAGCAAAGGTTTGTTTAGCTGGTCACAAGCGAGCTAACCCTTTTAACCCTGTAGGGTAGAAATACACTGTGTCTATGCAAACCTTGCAGATGCGGATAAGACAACACGTAACTAGCACGTCAAGCCAGAATCTACATGTACACTGTTTGTCATCATGTCACTGAACTAATCAGAAATCCCTTTCTATAAGAATATATCCAAAGCGAGAAGTGTTTAGAAACTCAGGGATGAAAGAGTAAAATCTCAAACCAGTTACATAAATATCATCGGAAAGCGTGTAGGAAAAAAATCAAGAGTATTGTTTTCTTTTCAGAATTCGTCTTTCTGTGCCAATTTATATTCAATCCGTATACAGTCTCGAAAAATGAAATATTTTGAAAGACGTTCCATGCCTGCAAAATTAATTTTCAAGAGTTCCTTTCGACTATTTTATGCAGCGAACGAACAGCGGAAGTGGAGTCACGCGAGCCAGTACCGGAAGTAGAAATGGATTGACACAGAAACTTGATTTTAAAAATCAACTTTCAAAAAAACACATTTCCTATACCAACTGACCTAACATCAATAAAAATAGTAATTTTGGTTTCCCAAAAGTGGTCACGTGGACAACAGCACGATTTCAGTTCTTTGCTTTATTACTTTGGGTCAACTGGTAAACCAGTCGACCGAAAAAAAAACAACAACAAAAAACATGAGCAACGCCTCGTACTTCGGAAATTTATATTCTTGAAGTACATACAGTACTGCAGCAGAAAAAAAAAAGAAGAAACTAGAAATGCGTCCATAGGACACGGATGCCCCACCTGAAAAATCCATCAATGAACAACAAATATATTGAACACTTTTCTTAACCTTTGACCTCAAAGTATGACCTTGATCTTAAATGTACCAAACTGGTCTTGCGTATGACATACTGACTCTTTACGGTTAACATTTCTACCAAGTAATTTCCAAATCCATTCAGAATAACCGGACACAAGAAAAAGACATTTGTCTTAACCATTTACGTCTCAGTATGACATTGACCTTGGAGGTACCAACATGGGTCTCGGGCACGACATATCGTCTCATGAAGATTAACACTTCTGCAAAGTAATTAAAAATCCATCCAGAAATAACTAAGTTATTGACTGTGTATTAGATTTGGACCCTTTTTTAATCTTTGACCTCTAAGTATGACCTTGACCTTGACCTTGAATGTGAGGACCTTGGTTTTGTGCGAGGCAGATTGCCTCATGATGGCTAACATTTCTGCCTAGTAATTTCATAAATAAGAAAGCTATTGACCATGTTTAAGTTTTGGACACTTATTTTACCTTTGACCTCTAAGTACGACCTTGACCTTGGCGGAATGGATATGGGTTTTATGCATGACTCATCGTCTTATGATGGAAAACATTTCTGCCAAGTAATTTCAAAATCCATCCAGAAATAAGAAAGCTATTGACCATATTTTAAGTTTCGGACCCTTTTTTGACATTTGACCTCTATATATGACCTTGACCTTTGAGGTACTGACCTGGGTTTTACACGTGACACATCGTCTCAGGATGGTTAACATTTCTACAAAGTAATTTCAAAATCCATCCAGAAATAAGAAAGTTATTGGCTGCGTTTACGTTTTCGGACGGAAGGACGAACGAACGGACGAGCGAACGAGCGGACGGACAGGGGCAACGCTATATGACCTTCCACCATTTTTCACATGGCGGGGGCATAAAAACACTCCCTATCCATGCGCAGAACTCATCACCGCTCCGTGGCAAACGTTGACCAAGGCGACACCACCCACCATGATACAGGTTGTACTGGTTATGCATGGCTCTTGCCCAGTAGCAGGCCAGGTCCCGCCTGACATGACCTGACAAACTGGATACAATCTTCGACATAGCATAGCAGGGCTAGCCTTTGCACAGTGGGAAGTTTATACTCTTGAAGGTAAATTTATCATCTTGAAGAGCCGTGACACTTAAATCAGACATAACTTACCAGCAGATGAACAGTACTACATCACAAAATATGAAAACAATCCATCCGTGCAGAGCGAACTCTGCAGAACAAAAAACTCCCATCCAGCTAGTGGGCAGTACAGCAGCCCCCAACACCCAACCCCACCCCCACCCACACCTAAAGAAAAAAAAAAAAAAAGAAGAAAAATGGAAACAAAGCCCGCCCGTCCTAACAATGCGTCTAGTGCTATGGCAGAATTCTTCGACAAAATAGGAAGGCTAGTATCGAATCCTGATCAGTGCCCCCACTTAATAGGAAGGCTAGCATTTGTATAGGGATAGTTCATGTTCTTGAAGGGCTACGGCACTCAAATCAGACTTAACCTACCAGCATATGTACAGGGCTACAGCACAAGAGAACACCCAATTGAGCGCAGCAGAGCCTTCGAATGAATAACGTTTGTGCAGGGAAAATTTATATTTTGAAGGGCCCTGGCACTCAAAATCAGATGTAACCATCCAACTAATGTACAAGAACTGCAGCACTTAAAAGAAAAACAAAACAATCCCCTCCGTGCGCAACGCCTCGCAGCATGCACCATGGCATGCTGTGCAACGCGACACCACCCCAGAGAAAAGATTGTACATGTCCTGCATGGCTATTGCGCTCTTACCCGACCTGACCTGACCTGACAAGCTGGATCCTTTCTTCAACATAACATAGCAAGGCTAGCCTTCGTACAGGGGAAATTTATATTCTTTTATCATATGATGTCGTGTCTGAGAATGTAATAACGCCGTGTAATAAATTCGGAAATCCACTAGTGGATTATATATATATGCAAATTAGTTAGATACGCCCCGTAACGTTACATGTACGACGTCCTTCACGACGACGTGTTTACTAATATGGAATATTGACATAAATGTAAAACAATTGTGCTTAAAATGCGTTTTAAAGCTCATATGATAGATAGAATATTTTTTTTTTATTTTTCCCTCTACTCCTTTAATAAATTCAATAATACATGAACATTCATATAAGATCCTTTATGAAGGTCCATAGTACTCAAATCAGACATATCATACCGGCATAAGTTCAGTATTATCAGTGATAATCATGTGACCAATTGCAATACAGTCTGGAATTTATACCTTTATTGCCAAATGACAATCATGTGACCAACAGCAAAAGTGTCTGGACGTTTTAACCTCATAAGTCAGTGACAGTCATGTGACCAATGGCAATACAGTTTGGATGTTTCATTTTTATTGGTCAGAGACCGTCATGTGGCCAATAGCAATACGGTTTGGACGCGTCATTGATAGTCCAATGGCAAATGACACAGTTGATATATTTTTCTTTAGTGGTCGGTGTTAGTCATGTGACCAGTTTGGTAGTCATGCGACGAACAGGAATTATACAATTTTGTTGTTATTCTTTATTGGTTGGTTTAATTATGCGACCAATACAGTTTGGACGACTTACCTTTATTGACCACTGACTGTCATGTGACCAATAGCAATACAGTCATGTGAGAAATAGCTATATAGATTATTTGTTTGTTTGATTTGAGGTTTAACGTCCCCGTCAACACTGTAAAGGTCATTTTGGAAACGTTGCTTCCAATTTTGTGGGACTTTTACCCGACATTGAGATGAAATGACATCTCAAGCCCTGTCGCCTAATGAAACCAATAGGGCGCACCGCGGTTCCTGGACAGGCTTAGATCCTCTCAGCGGTTTAGCAGTACTAGTGTGCGGGCCGGATTCAGCTCTGCGTGGAAGCATCATGCAGCCCATCTATTTCTTCAAGCCCCTATGGGCGGGGGCTGAGCTATATAGATTAGAAGTTTTACTTTATTGATAAGTGAATGTCATGTGACCAATAGCAATACAGTCATGTGAGAGATAGCTATATAGATTAGAAGTTTTACTTTATTGATCAGTGAATGTCATGTGACCAATACGAATACAGTCTGGAAGATTTAACTTCAATGGTCAGTTTCAGTCATGTGACCAATATGAATACAGTTTGGATGTTTTAACTTTATTGTTCAGTGACAGTCATGTGACCAACAGCACTACAGTTTTGACGATTTAACTTTATCGGTCAATGGCGGTAATGTGACCAACAGCAATATAGTTTGGATATTTTACTTTATTGGATAGTGACAGTCTTTCAACCAATAGCAATACAATAAAGATGCATTATGTTTTTGATCAGTGACAGCCATGTGACCAATAGCAATGCAGTTTGGTCGATTTAACTTTTTGGTCAGTGACAGTCATGTAACCAATAGCAATACAATCTTTATTTTTCAGTGACAATAATGATACCTATATCACTAGAGTAAGTGAGTATTATCTTTATTGCTCAGTGACAATAATGAGACCAATATCAATGTAGTAACAATGTGCTATCTCTATTGGTCAGTGAAAGTCATGAGACCAATACCAATATAATAAGGGCGCGTTTTCTTATCGATCATTGACAGTCATGAGACCAATATCAACACAGAAAGGGTGTGTTATATTTATTGGTCAGTGCCACTAATAGAACCAATCTCAATACAGTTAGGTGGTGTTTATTTTTACTATGTGACAATATTAAGACCAATATAATACACCAAGGGGGTGTTAAATCTATTGGTTAGTGACATTTATGAAATCAATATCAATACAGTTTTGTTTGTTTGTTTGATTTGAGGTTTATTGTCCCCGTCAACACTGTATAGGTCATTTTGGAGACGTTGCTTCCAATTTTGTGGGACTTTTTCCCCGACATTGAAATAAAATGACTCTCAAGCCCCGCCTTCCAATGAAACCAATAGGCTTTATAAGCATGGACGGACCGACTCGCACCGCTTTGCCTGGGCAGGCTAAGGTCCTCTAAGCTGTTTACCAGTACTCCTATGCGGTCCAATACCAATACAGTTAGGGTGTGTTATCTTTATAAGTCATTGACAGTCATGAGACCAATATCAATGCAGAAAAGTGTTGTTATCTTTATTGGTCACTGTCAATAACGAAACCAATATCTATGCAGCAGTTTTTTTTATCTTTATTGGTCAGTTACAATAATAAGACAAGTATCAACACAGTAAGAGTGTGTTATCTTTATTGGTCATTGACAATTATGAGACCAATGTCAATACAGTAAGGGTTGGTTTCTTAATTGGTCAGTGTCAATAATGAGACCAATATCAATACAATAAGCGGGTGTTATTTTTATTGGTCAATGACAATAATGAGACCTATATCAAAACAGTAAGGATGGGTTATCTTTATTGGTCTGTGACAATAACTGGAACAATGCTATACAGTAATTGTGTGTAATCTTTATTGGTCAGTGACAATAATGGGACAACTATCAATACAGTAAGTGTGTGTTATATTTATTGGCCAGTGAAAATAATAATGCCAATATCAATTCAGTGTGTGTTATCTCTATAGGTCAGTGACAGTCGTAAAACCAATATCAATACAGTAAGGGTGTGTTATCTTTATTAGTCATTCGCATTCATGAGACCAATATCAATACAGTAAGGGTGTGTTATCTTTATTGGTCAGTGATAATGACTAGACCAATATCTATACAGTCAGTGTTTTTTTTATGTTTATTGGTCTGTGACAATAACGAGACAAATATCAGTACAGTTAGAGTGTGTTATCTTTATTGGTCACTGACAATCATGAGACCAATGTCAATATAGTAAGGGTTTGGTAGTTTATTGGTCAGTGTCAAAAACGGGACCAATATCAATGCAATAAGGGTGTGTTATCTTTATTGGTCATTTTTTTGTTTTTGTTTGTTGGATTTGAGGTTTAACGTCCCTGTCAACACGGTAAAGGTCACTTTGGAGACGCTGCTTCCTATTTTGTGGGACTTTTACCCGACGTTGAGATGAAATGACATCTCAAGCCCTGTCGCCCAATGAAACCTATAGGGTTTATAAGCATGGACGGGCCGACTCGCAACGCTTTGCCTGGGCAGGCTTAAATCCTCTAAGCGGTATACCAGTGCTCGTGTGCGGGTCGGTTACAACTCTGCGTGGAAGCATCAAACAGCCCATCTATTTCTTCAAGCCCCGTTGGGGGGGGGGGGGGGGGCCGGTTTATTGGTAAATGGTAATGAGACCTATATCAATACAGTAAGGATGGGTTATCTTTATTAATTTGTGACAATAATTGGGCCAATACTAATACAGTAATTGCGTGTAATCTTTATTGGTCAGTGGCAATAATGGGACACATATCAATACAGTAAGTGTGTGTTATATTTATTGGTCAGTGACAATAATAAGACCAATATCAATTCAGTTAGTGTTATTTCTATAGGTCATTGATAGTCGTGAGACCAAAACAGTAAGGGTGTGTTATCTTATTAGTGATGGACAGTCATGAGACCAATATCAATACACAAAAATTTTGTTATCTTTATTGGTCAGTGAAAGGGTTATCCTTTGGAAGCAAGGAAAACACAACAGAACTGGAAAATATGAAGTGTACATGTTTTCAGGGCCAGAATGGCTAGTTCAGCCAATTAGGCCTCATCAGTGACCCTCAAATATTTTCAAAATTCCACAATGGAAACAATAATCCCCAAAGACAAGAAAATATAAACTACAATATGATGTAGTGCACGGTGACTTTTTACGGCCGCCACAAATTCCCAGACATCAGCTGTAGAGACGTCAACTATGTTCTATAAAAGGGTTATCCTTTGGAAGCAACGAATACACCACAGATCCGGAGAATTTAGAGAAAACTTGTATATGGAGAAAACTTGTACATTATTTTCTTATTTCTTTTCCAAGACAAATATGATGTAGGCTAGGAGACTTTTTACGGCCGCCGCACATTCCAAGACATCAACTGTAGAGATGTCAACTATGTTCTATAAAAGGGTTATCCTTTGGAAGCAAGGAATACACCACAGAACTGGAGAATATAGAGAAAACTTGTATATGGGAGAAAACTGGTACAATATTTTCTTATTTCGTTTCCAAGACAAAGGCTTTGGGTACTCGTTAGAATCTCCTCAACCAAGCGGTTCTAACGAGCATCCACAACCTATGTTTGGAATAAAGGCGAGACAAAATCATATTCATCAGAAAAGTAGCCATTTTGGAGATGTGAAAAAAATGCACTATGTCGCACGGTTGTTATCGTATTGGTTATCTTTATTGTTCAGTGACATTATCAATACAATATCAATACAGTATGGTTGTGTTATCTTTATTGGTCAGTGAAAATAATGCGACTACAGTAAGAGTGTGTTATCTTTGTTGGTCAGTGACACTAATGAGACCAATATCATTACAGTATGAGTGTATTAACTTTATTGATCAGTGACAATAATGAGACCAATATCAGTACAGTATGATTTGTTTGTTTGTTTGATTTGAGGTTTAACGTCCCCGTCAACACTGTAAAGGTCATTTTGGAGACGTTGCTTCCAATTTTGTGGGACTTTTACCCGACATTGAGATAAAATGACATCTCAATCCCTGTCGCCCAATGAAACCAAAAGGGTTTAATAGCATGGACGGTCCGCCTCGCACCGCGGTTCCTGGACAGGCTTAGATCCTCTAAGCGGTTTACCAGTACTAGTGTGCGGGCCGGATTCAGCTCTGCCAGTACAGTATGAGTGTATTATCTTTATTGATCAGTGATAATGATGAAACAAATATCAATAGAGTAAGGATGTGTTACCCTTATTGTTTAGTAACAATCAGTGACAAATGTGAGACCAATATCAATAGAGTAAGGGTTTGTTATCTTTATTGGCCAGTGACAATATTGGGACCAATATCAATACAGTAAGAGTGTGTTATCTTTATTTGTCAGTGACAATAATGAGACCAATATCAGTACAGGAGTGAGTGAGTGAGTGAGTGAGTGAGTGTTACGTCCCACCAACAGCTAAGGTTATACGGAGACGGTACCTCTGATTCAAGACTCATCCGAAAGTCTGGAGAAGCCCGGGATCGATCCTGGGATCCCTGGTTTACAAGGCGAGTAGCGTAACCTCTACACCGCGGAGGCTTCTATACCAGCAGAGGAAGGTTGTGTCATCTTTATTGGTCAGTGAAAGTAATGAGACCAATATAATACAGTAAGGCTGTTTTGTTTGTTTGATCTGAGGTTTAACGTCCCCGTCAACACTGTAAAGGTCATTTTGGAGACGTTGCTTCCAATTTTGTGGGACTTAAACCCAACATTGAGATGAAATGACACCTCAAGCCCTGCCGCCCAATGAAAAGAAAGGGCTTAGAAGCATGGACGCCCGACTCACACCGCTTTTCCTGGGCAGGACTAAACGGTTTAGCAGTACTCGTGTGCGGGTCGGTTTCAACTCTGCATGGAAGCATCATGCAGCCAACTTATTTCTTCAAGCCCCGATGGGCAGGGGCAGACAGTAAGCCTGTCATCACGTGAGCAAGTCCGTGAGATGAACACCTCCTTTATTATGTTTTATAAAAGGGTTATCCTTTGGAAGCAAGGAATACACCACAGAACAAGAAAATATGAATTGTACAGTTTTCTGGGCCAGAATAGCTAGTTTCGGCAAATTAGGCCTCATCAGTGACCCTCAAATATTTTCAAAATTCCACAATGGAATCAATGATCCCATAGGATAAGTAAATATAAACTACACTATGATGTAGGGCAGGACGACTGTTTACGGCCGCCACACATTCCCAGACATCAGCTGTAGTGACGTCAAATATATTCTATAAAAGTGTTATTCTTTGGAAGCATGGAATACACCACAGAACTAGAAAATATGGAGTGTACATTTACTGGGCCAGAAAAGCTAGTTTCTGCCCATTAGGCCTCATCAGTGACCCTCAAATATTATCAAAACTCCACAAGGGAATCAATAATCCCAAAAGACAAGAACATATAAACTACAATATGATACAGGGCTAGGAGACTTTTTACGGCCGCCACGCATTCCCAGACATCAACTGTAGAGCTGTCAACTATGTTCTATAAAAGGGTTATCCTTTGGAAGCAAGGAATACACCACAGAACTGGAGAATATAGAGAAAACTTGTCGATGGGAGAAAACTTGTACAATATTTTCTTATTTATTTTCCAAGACAAAGGCTTTGGTACTCGTTAGAATCACCTCAATGAAGCGGTTCTAACGAGCATCCACAACCTATGTTTGGAATAAAGGCGAGACAAAATCATATTGATCAGAAAAGTAGCCATTTTGGAGACGTGAATAAATGCACTATGTCGCACGGTTGTGTTATCGTATTGGTTATCCTTATTGTTCAGTGACATTAAAGAGACCAATATCAATACGGTATGGTTGTGTTATCTTTATTGGTCAGTGAAAATAATGCGACTACAGTAAGAGTGTGTTATCTTAATTTGTCAGTGACAATAATGAGACCAATATCAGTACAGGAGTGAGTGAGTGAGTGAGTGAGCGAGCGAGCGAGCGAGCGAGCGAGCGAGCGAGCGAGCGAGCGAGTGAGTGAGTGAGTGAGTGAGTGAGTGAGTGTGATTGAGTGAGTGTTTGAGTTTTACGTCCCACCAACAGCTAAGGTCATAGGAAGACGGTACCTCGGTTTAAAGACTCAACCGAAAGTCTGGAGAAGACCGGGATCGATCCTGGGATCCCTGGATTATAAGGCGGGTAGCGTTACCACTACACCGCGGAGGCTTCTATACCAGTACAGGAAGGTTGTGTCATCTTTATTGGTCAGTGAAAGTAATATGACCAATATAAATACAGTAAGGCTGTTTTGTTTGTTTGATTTGAGGTTTAACGTCCCCGTCAACACTGTAAAGGTCATTTTGGAGACGTTGCTTCCAATTTTGTGGGACTTAATCCCAACATTGAGATGAAATGACATCTCAAGCCCTGCCGCCCAATGAAAAGAAAGGGCTTATAAGCATGGACGCCCGACTCACACCGCTTTGCCTGGGCAGGACTAGATCCTCTAAGCGGTTTAGTAGTACTCGTGTGCGGGTCGGTTTCAGCTCTGCATGGAAGCATCATGCAGCCGACTTATTTCTTCAAGCCCCGATGGGCGGGGGCAGACAGTAAGCCTGTAATCACGTGAACAAGTCCGTGAGATGAACACCTCCTTTAATATGTTTTATAAAAGGGTTATCCTTTGGAAGCAAGGAATACACCACAGAACAAGAAAATATGAATTGTACAGTCTTCTGGGCCTGAATAGCTAGTTTCGGCAAATTAGGCCTCATCAGTGACCCTCAAATATTTTCAAAATTCCACAATGGAATCAATGATCCCATAGGATAAGTAAATGTAAACTACACTATGATGTAGGGCAGGACGACTGTTTACGGCCGCCACACATTCCCAGACATCAGCTGTAGTGACGTCAAATATATTCTATAAAAGTGTTAGTCTTTGGAAGCATGGAATACACCACAGAACTAGAAAATATGGAGTGTACATTTACTGGGCCAGAAAAGCTAGTTTCTGCCCATTAGGCCTCATCAGTGACCCTCAAATATTATCAAAACTCCACAAGGGAATGAATAATCCCAAAAGACAAGAACATATAAACTACAATATGATGTAGGGCTAGGAGACTTTTTACAGCCGCCACACATTCCCAGACATCAACTGTAGAGCTGTCAACTATGTTCTATAAAAGGGTTATCCTTTGGTCGCAAGGAATACACCACAGAACTGGAGAATATAGAGAAAACTTGTAGATGGGAGAAAACTTGTACAATATTTTCTTATTTATTTTCCAAGACAAATGCTTTGGTACTCGTTAGAATCACCTCAATGAAGCGGTTCTAACGAGCATCCACAACCTATGTTTGGAATAAGGCGAGACAAAATCATATTCATCAGAAAAGTAGCCAGTTTGGAGATGTGAAAAAATGCACTATGTCGCACGGTTGTGTTATCGTATTGATTATCCTTATTGTTCAGTGACATTAAAGAGACCAATATCAATACGGTATGGTTGTGTTATCTTTATTGGTCAGTGAAAATAATGCGACTACAGTAAGAGTGTGTTGTCTTTGTTGGTCAGTGACAATAATGAGACCTATATGAATGCAATAAGAATGTGTTATCTTTATCGGTCAGTGACAATAATAAGACCAATATCAGTACAGTATTAGTGTATTACCTTTATTGATCAGTGACAATAATGAGACCAATATCAGTACAATATCAGTGTATTATCTTTATTACTTAGTGATAATGATGAGACAAATATCAATAGAGTAAGGATGTGTTACCCTTATTATTTAGTGACAATCAGTGACAAATGTGAGACCAATATCAATAGAGTAAGGGTGTGTTATCTTTATTGGCCATTGACAATATTGGGACCAATATCAATACAGTAAGATTGTGTTATCTTTATTTGTCAGTGACAATAATGAGACAAATATCAGTACAGGAGTGAGTGAGTGAGTGAGTGAGTGAGTGAGTGAGTGAGTGAGTGAGCGAGTGAGTGAGTGAGTGAGTGTGAGTGAGTGAATGAGTGAGTGAGAGAGGGTGTGAGTGAATGAGTGAGTGAGTTTTACGTCCCACCAACAGCTAAGGTCATACGGAGACGGTACCTCGGTTTAAAGACCCAACCGAAAGTCTGGAGAAGCCCGGGATCGATCCTGGGATCCCTGGTTTATAAGGCGAGTATTGTTACCACTACACCGCGGAGGCTTCTATCCCAGTACAGGAAGGTTGTGTCATCTTTATTGGTCAGTGAAAATAATGAGACCAATATAAATACAGTAAGGCTGTTTTGTTTGTTTGATTTGAGGTTTAACGTCCCCGTCAACACTGTAAAGGTCATTTTGGAGACGTTGCTTCCAATTTTGTGGGACTTAAACCCAACATTGGGATGAAATGACATCTCAAGCCCTGCCACCCAATGAAAAAGAAAGGGCTTATAAGCATGGACGCCCGACTCACACCGCTTTGCCTTGGCAGGACTAGATCCTCTAAGCGGTTTAGCAGTACTCGTGTGCGGTCGGTTTCAGCTCTGCATGGAAGCATCATGCAGCCAACTTATTTCTTCAAGCCCCGATGGGCGGGGGCAGACAGTAAGCCTGTCATCATGTGAACAAGTCCGTGAGATGAACACCTCCTTTAATATGTTTTATAAAAGGGTTATCCTTTGGAAGCAAGGAATACACCACAGAACAAGAAAATATGAATTGTACAGTTTTCTGGGCCAGAAAAGCTAGTTTCGGCAAATTAGGCCTCATCAGTGACCCTCAATATTTTCAAAATTCCACAATGGAATCAATGATCCCATAGGATAAGTCAATATTAACTACACTATGATGTAGGGCAGGACGACTGTTTACGGCCGCCACACATTCCCAGACATCAGCTGTAGTGACGTCAAATATATTCTATAAAAGTGTTATTCTTTGGAAGCATGGAATAGACAACAGAACTAGAAAATATGGAGTGTACATTTACTGGGCCAGAAAAGCTAGTTTCTGCCCATTAGGCCTCATCAGTGACCCTCAAATATTATCAAAACTCCACAAGGGAATCAATAATCCCAAAAGACAAGAACATATAAACTACAATATGATGTAGGGCTAGGAGACTTTTAACGGCCGCCACACATTCCGAGACATCAACTGTAGAGCTGTCAACTATGTTCTATAAAAGGGTTATCCTTTGGAAGCAAGGAATGCACCAAAGAACTGGAGAATATAGAGAAAACTTGTAGATGGGAGAAAACTTGTACAATATTTTCTTATTTATTTTCCAAGACAAAGGCTTTGGTACTCGTTAGAATCACCTCAATGAAGCGGTTCTAACGAGCATCCACAACCTATGTTTGGAATAAAGGCGAGACAAAATCATATTCATCAGAAAAAGAGGCCATTTTGGAGATGTGAAAAAATGCACTATGCCACACGGTTGTGTTATCGTATTGGTTATCTTTATTGTTCAGTGACATTAAAGAGACCAATATCAATACGGTATGGTTGTGTTATCTTTATTGGTCAGTGAAAATAATGAGACCTATATGAATGCAATAAGAATGTGTTGTCTTTATCGGTCAGTGACAATAATAAGACCAATATCATTACAGTATGAGTGTATTACCTTTATTGATCAGTGACAATAATGACACCAATATCAGTACAGTATGAGTGTATTATCTTTATAACACAGTAATAATGATGAGACAAATATCAATAGAGTAAGGATATGTTACCCTTATTATTTAGTGACAATCAGAGACAAATGTGAGACCAATATCAATAGAGTAAGGGTGTGTTATCTTTATTGGCCATTGACAAAATGGGACCAATATCAATACAGTAAGAGTGTGTTATCTTTATTTGTCAGTGACAATAATGAGACCAATATCAGAACAGGAGTGAGTGAGTGAGTGAGTGAGTGAGTGTGATTGAGTGAGTGTTGGAGTTTTACGTCCCACCAACAGCTAAGGTCATAGGAAGACGGTACCTCGGTTTAAAGACTCAACCGAAAGTCTGGAGAAGCCCGGGATCGATCCTGGGATCCCTGGTTTATAAGGCGGGTAGCGTTACCACTACACCGCGGAGGCTTCTATACCAGTACAGGAAGGTTGTGTCATCTTGATTGGTCAGTGAAAATAATGAGACCAATATAAATACAGTAAGACTGTTTTGTTTGTTTGATTTGAGGTTTAACGTCCCCGTCAACACTGTAAAGGTCATTTGGAGACGTTGCTTCCAATTTTGTGGAACTTAAACCCAACATTGAGATGAAATGACATCTCAAGCCCTGCCGCCCAATGAAAAGAAAGGGCTTATAAGCATGGACGCCCGACTCACACCGCTTTGCCTGGGCAGGACTAGATCCTCTAAGCGGTTTAGTAGTACTCGTGTGCGGGTCGGTTTCAGCTCTGCATGGAAGCATCATGCAGCCAACTTATTTCTTCAAGCCCCGATGGGCGGGGGCAGACAGTAAGCCTGTCATCACGTGAACAAGTCCGTGAGATGAACACCTCCTTTAATATGTTTTATAAAAGGGTTATCCTTTGGAAGCAAGGAATACACCACAGAACAAGAAAATATGAATTGTACAGTTTTCTGGGCCAGAAAAGCTAGTTTCGGCAAATTAGGCCTCATCAGTGACCCTCAAATATTTTCAAAATTCCACAATGGAATCAATGATCCCATAGGATAAGTCAATATTAACTACACTATGATGTAGGGCAGGACGACTGTTTACGGCCGCCACACATTCCCAGACATCAGCTGTAGTGACGTCAAATATATTCTATAAAAGTGTTATTCTTTGGAAGCATGGAATACACCACAGAACTAGAAAATATGGAGTGTACATTTACTGGGCCAGAAAAGCTAGTTTCTGCCCATTAGGCCTCATCAGTGACCCTCAAATATTATCAAAACTCCACAAGGGAATCAATAATCCCAAAAGACAAGAACATATAAACTACAATATGATGTAGGGCTAGGAGACTTTTAACGGCCGCCACACATTCCGAGACATCAACTGTAGAGCTGTCAACTATGTTCTATAAAAGGGTTATCCTTTGGAAGCAAGGAATACACCAAAGAACTGGAGAATATAGAGAAAACTTGTAGATGGGAGAAAACTTGTACAATATTTTCTTATTTATTTTCCAAGACAAAGGCTTTGTTACTCGTTAGAATCACCTCAATGAAGCGGTTCTAACGAGCATCCACAACCTATGTTTGGAATAAAGGCGAGACAAAATCATATTCATCAGAAAAAGAGGCCATTTTGGAGATGTGAAAAAAATGCACTATGCCGCACGGTTGTGTTATCGTATTGGTTATCTTTATTGTTCAGTGACATTAAAGAGACCAATATCAATACGGTATGGTTGTGTTATCTTTATTGGTCAGTGAAAATAATGCGACTACAGTAAGAGTGTGTTATCTTTGTTGGTCAGTGACAATAATGAGACCTATATGAATGCAATAAGAATGTGTTGTCTTTATCGGTCAGTGACAATAATAAGACCAACCTCATTACAGTATGAGTGTATTACCTTTATTGATCAGTGACAATAATGACACCAATATCAGTACAGTACGAGTGTATTATCTTTATAACACAGTAATAATGATGAGACAAATATCAATAGAGCAAGGATATGTTACCCTTATCATTTAGTGACAATCAGAGACAAATGTGAGACCAATATCAATAGAGTAAGGGTGTGTTATCTTTATTGGCCATTGACAAAATGGGACCAATATCAATACAGTAAGAGTGTGTTATCTTTATTTGTCAGTGACAATAATGAGACCAATATCAGTACAGGAGTGAGTGAGTGAGTGAGTGAGTGGGTGAGTGAGTGAGTGAGTGTGATTGAGTGAGTGTTTGTGTTTTACGTCCCATCAACAGCTAAGGTCATAGGAAGACGGTACCTCGGTTTAAAGACTCAACCGAAAGTTTGGAGAAGCCCGGGATCGATCCTGGGATCCCTGGTTTATAAGGCGGGTAGCGTTACCACTACACCGCGGAGGCTTCTATACCAGTACAGGAAGGTTGTGTCATCTTTATTGGTCAGTGAAAATAATGAGACCAATATAAATACAGTAAGACTGTTTTGTTTGTTTGATTTGAGGTTTAACGTCCCCGTCAACACTGTAAAGGTCATTTGGAGACGTTGCTTCCAATTTTGTGGAACTTAAACCCAACATTGAGATGAAATGACATCTCAAGCCCTGCCGCCCAATGAAAAGAAAGGGCTTATAAGCATGGACGCCCGACTCACACCGCTTTGCCTGGGCAGGACTAGATCCTCTAAGCGGTTTAGTAGTACTCGTGTGCGGGTCGGTTTCAGCTCTGCATGGAAGCATCATGCAGCCAACTTATTTCTTCAAGCCCCGATGGGCGGGGGCAGACAGTAAGCCTGTCATCACGTGAACAAGTCCGTGAGATGAACACCTCCTTTAATATGTTTTATAAAAGGGTTATCCTTTGGAAGCAAGGAATACACCACAGAACAAGAAAATATGAATTGTACAGTTTTCTGGGCCAGAAAAGCTAGTTTCGGCAAATTAGGCCTCATCAGTGACCCTCAATATTTTCAAAATTCCACAATGGAATCAATGATCCCATAGGATAAGTCAATATTAACTACACTATGATGTAGGGCAGGACGACTGTTTACGGCCGCCACACATTCCCAGACATCAGCTGTAGTGGCGTCAAATATATTCTATAAAAGTGTTATTCTTTGGAAGCATGGAATACACCACAGAACTAGAAAATATGGAGTGTACATTTACTGGGCCAGAAAAGCTAGTTTCTGCCCATTAGGCCTCATCAGTGACCCTCAAATATTATCAAAACTCCACAAGGGAATCAATAATCCCAAAAGACAAGAACATATAAACTACAATATGATGTAGGGCTAGGAGACTTTTAACGGCCGCCACACATTCCGAGACATCAACTGTAGAGCTGTCAACTATGTTCTATAAAAGGGTTATCCTTTGGAAGCAAGGAATACACCAAAGAACTGGAGAATATAGAGAAAACTTGTAGATGGGAGAAAACTTGTACAATATTTTCTTATTTATTTTCCAAGACAAAGGCTTTGTTACTCGTTAGAATCACCTCAATGAAGCGGTTCTAACGAGCATCCACAACCTATGTTTGGAATAAAGGCGAGACAAAATCATATTCATCAGAAAAAGAGGCCATTTTGGAGATGTGAAAAAAATGCACTATGCCGCACGGTTGTGTTATCGTATTGGTTATCTTTATTGTTCAGTGACATTAAAGAGACCAATATCAATACGGTATGGTTGTGTTATCTTTATTGGTCAGTGAAAATAATGCGGCTACAGTAAGAGTGTGTTATCTTTGTTGGTCAGTGACAATAATGAGACCTATATGAATGCAATAAGAATGTGTTGTCTTTATCGGTCAGTGACAATAATAAGACCAACCTCATTACAGTATGAGTGTATTACCTTTATTGATCAGTGACAATAATGACACCAATATCAGTACAGTACGAGTGTATTATCTTTATAACACAGTAATAATGATGAGACAAATATCAATAGAGCAAGGATATGTTACCCTTATTATTTAGTGACAATCAGAGACAAATGTGAGACCAATATCAATAGAGTAAGGGTGTGTTATCTTTATTGGCCATTGACAAAATGGGACCAATATCAATACAGTAAGAGTGTGTTATCTTTATTTGTCAGTGACAATAATGAGACCAATATCAGTACAGGAGTGAGTGAGTGAGTGAGTGAGTGAGTGAGTGAGTGAGTGAGTGAGTGAGTGTGATTGAGTGAGTGTTTGAGTTTTACGTCCCACCAACAGCTAAGGTCATAGGAAGACGGTACCTCGGTTTAAAGACTCAACCGAAAGTCTGGAGAAGCCCGGGATCGATCCTGGGATCCCTGGTTTATAAGGCGGGTAGCGTTACCACTACACCGCGGAGGCTTCTATACCAGTACAGGAAGGTTGTGTCATCTTTTTTGGTCAGTGAAAATAATGAGACCAATATAAATACAGTAAGACTGTTTTGTTTGTTTGATTTGAGGTTTAACGTCCCCGTCAACACTGTAAAGGTCATTTGGAGACGTTGCTTCCAATTTTGTGGGACTTAAACCCAACATTGAGATGTAATGACATCTCAAGCCCTGCCGCCCAATGAAAAGAAAGGGCTTATAAGCATGGACGCCCGACTCACACCGCTTTGCCTGGGCAGGACTAGATCCTCTAAGCGGTTTAGTAGTACTCGTGTGCGGGTCGGTTTCAGCTCTGCATGGAAGCATCATGCAGCCAACTTATTTCTTCAAGCCCCGATGGGCGGGGGCAGACAGTAAGCCTGTCATCACGTGAACAAGTCCGTGAGATGAACACCTCCTTTAATATGTTTTATAAAAGGGTTATCCTTTGGAAGCAAGGAATACACCACAGAACAAGAAAATATGAATTGTACAGTTTTCTGGGCCAGAAAAGCTAGTTTCGGCAAATTAGGCCTCATCAGTGACCCTCAATATTTTCAAAATTCCACAATGGAATCAATGATCCCATAGGATAAGTCAATATTAACTACACTATGATGTAGGACAGGACGACTGTTTACGGCCGCCACACATTCCCAGACATCAGCTGTAGTGACGTCAAATATATTCTATAAAAGTGTTATTCTTTGGAAGCATGGAATACACCACAGAACTAGAAAATATGGAGTGTACATTTACTGGGCCAGAAAAGCTAGTTTCTGCCCATTAGGCCTCATCAGTGACCCTCAAATATTATCAAAACTCCACAAGGGAATCAATAATCCCAAAAGACAAGAACATATAAACTACAATATGATGTAGGGCTAGGAGACTTTTTACGGCCGCCACACATTCCCAGACATCAACTGTAGAGCTGTCAACTATGTTCTATAAAAGGGTTATCCTTTGGAAGCAAGGAATACACCAAAGAACTGGAAAATATAGAGAAAACTTGTAGATGGGAGAAAACTTGTACAATATTTTCTTATTTATTTTCCAAGACAAAGGCTTTGGTACTCGTTAGAATCACCTCAATGAAGCGGTTCTAACGAGCATCCACTACCTATGTTTGGAATAAGGCGAGACAAAATCATATTCATCAGAAAAGTAGCCAGTTTGGAGATGTGAAAAAATGCACTATGTCGCACGGTTGTGTTATCGTATTGGTTATCTTTATTGTTCAGTGACATTAAAGAGACCAATATCAATACGGTATGGTTGTGTTATCTTTATTGGTCAGTGAAAATAATGCGACTACAGTAAGAGTGTGTTATCTTTGTTGGTCAGTGACAATAATGAGACCTATATGAATGCAATAAGAATGTGTTATCTTTATCGGTCAGTGACAATAATAAGACCAATATCAGTACAGTATGAGTGTATTACCTTTATTGATCAGTGACAATAATGAGACCAATATCAGTTCAGTATCAGTGTATTATCTTTATTACTTAGTGATAATGATGAGACAAATATCAATAGAGTAAGGATGTGTTACCCTTATTATTTAGTGACAATCAGTGACAAATGTGAGACCAATATCAATAGAGTAAGGGTGTGTTATCTTTATTGGCCATTGACAATATTGGGACCAATATCAATACAGTAAGATTGTGTTATCTTTATTTGTCAGTGACAATAATGAGACAAATATCAGTACAGGAGTGAGTGAGTGAGTGAGTGAGTGAGTGAGTGAGTGAGTGAGTGAGTGAGTGAGTGAGTGAGTGAGAGAGTGAGTGAGTGAGTGAGTGTGAGTGAGTGAGTGAATGAGTGAGTGAGAGAGTGTGTGAGTGAATGAGTGAGTGTTTGAGTTTTACGTCCCACCAACGGCTAAGGTCATACGGAGACGGTACCTCGGTTTAAAGACTCAACCGAAAGTCTGTAAAGGTCATTTTGGAGACGTTGCTTCCAATTTTGTGGGACTTAAACCCAACATTGAGATGAAATGACATCCCAAGCCCTGCCGCCCAATGAAAAAGAAAGGGCTTATAAGCATGGACGCCCGACTCACACCGCTTTGCCTGGGCAGGACTAGATCCTCTAAGCGGTTTAGCAGTACTCGTGTGCGGGTCGGTTTCAGCTTTGCATGGAAGCATCATGCAGCCAACTTATTTCTTCAAGCCCCGATGGGCGGGGGCAGACAGTAAGCCTGTCATCATGTGAACAAGTCCGTGAGATGAACACCTCCTTTAATATGTTTTATAAAAGGTTTATCCTTTGGAAGCAAGGAATACACCACAGAACAAGAAAATATGAATTGTACAGTTTTCTGGGCCAGAATAGCTAGTTTCGGCAAATTAGGCCTCATCAGTGACCCTCAAATATTTTCAAAATTCCACAATGGAATCAATGATCCCATAGGATAAGTCAATATTAACTACACTATGATGTAGGGCAGGACGACTGTTTACGGCCGCCACACATTCCCAGACATCAGCTGTAGTGACGTCAAATATATTCTATAAAAGTGTTATTCTTTGGAAGCATGGAATACACAACAGAACTAGAAAATATGGAGTGTACATTTACTGGGCCAGAAAAGCTAGTTTCTGCCCATTAGGCCTCATCAGTGACCCTCAAATATTATCAAAACTCCACAAGGGAATCAATAATCCCAAAAGACAAGAACATATAAACTACAATATGATGTAGGGCTAGGAGACTTTTAACGGCCGCCACACATTCCGAGACATCAACTGTAGAGCTGTCAACTATGTTCTATAAAAGGGTTATCCTTTGGAAGCAAGGAATACACCAAAGAACTGGAGAATATAGAGAAAACTTGTAGATGGGAGAAAACTTGTACAATATTTTCTTATTTATTTTCCAAGACAAAGGCTTTGTTACTCGTTAGAATCACCTCAATGAAGCGGTTCTAACGAGCATCCACAACCTATGTTTGGAATAAAGGCGAGACAAAATCATATTCATCAGAAAAGTAGCCATTTTGGAGATGTGAAAAAATGCACTATGTCGCACGGTTGTGTTATCGTATTGGTATTGTTCAGTGACATTAAAGAGACCAATATCAATACGGTATGGATGTGTTATCTTTATTGGTCAGTGAAAATAATGCGACTACAGTAAGAATGTGTTATCTTTGTTGGTCAGTGACATTAATGAGACCTATATGAATGCAATAAGAATGTGTTATCTTTATTGGTCAGTGACAATAATAAGACCAATATCAGTACAGTATGAGTGTATTACCTTTATTGATCAGTGACAATAATGAGACCAATATCAGTACAGTATGAGTGTATTATCTTTATTACTCAGTGATAATGATGAGACAAATATCAATAGAGTAAGGATGTGTTACCCTTATTATTTAGTGACAATCAGTGACAAATGTGAGACCAATATCAATAGAGTAAGAGTGGGTTATCTTTATTGGCCATCGGCAATATTGGGACCAATATCAATACAGTAAGATTGTGTTATCTTTATTTGTCAGTGACAATAATGAGACCAATATCAGTACAGGAGTGACTGAGTGAGTGAGCGAGTGATTGAGTGAGTGAGTGAGTGAGTGAGTGAGTGAGTGAGTGAGTGAGTGAGTGCGTGAGTGCGTGAGTGAGTACGTGAGTGCGTGAGTGAGTGAGTGAGTGAGTGTGTGAGTGAGTGAATGAGTGAGTGGTTGAGTTTTACGTCCCACCAACAGCTAAGGTCATACGAAGACGGTACCTCGGTTTAAAGACTCAACCGAAAGTCTGAAGAAGCCCAGTATCGATCCTGGGATCCCTGGTTTATAAGGCGAGTAGCGTTACCACTACACCGCGGAGGCTTCTATACCAGTACAGGAAGGTTGTGTCATCTTTATTGGTCAGTGAAAATAATGAGACCAATATAAATACAGTAAGGCTGTTTTGTTTGTTTGATTTGAGGTTTAACGTCCCCGTCAACACTGTAAAGGTCATTTTGGAGACGTTGCTTCCAATTTTGTGGAACTTTTACCCAACATTGAGATGAAATGACATCTCAAGCCCTGCCGCCTAATGAAAAGAAAAGGGTTTAAAAGCATGGACACCCGACTCACACCGCTTTGCCTGGGCAGAACTAGATCCTCTAAGCGGTTTAGCAGTACTCGTGTGCGGGTCGGTTTCAGCTCTGCATGGAAGCATCATGCAGCCCACTTATTTCTTCAAGCCCCGATGGGCGGGGGAGGACAAAAAGCCTGTCATCACGTGAACAAGTCCGTGAGATGAACACCTCCTTTAATATGTTTTATAAAAGGGTTATCCTTTGGAAGCAAGGAATACACTACAGAACTAGAAAATATGAAGTGTGCAGTTTTCTGGGCCAGAATAGCTAGTTTCGGCCAATAAGGCCGCATCAGTGATCCTCAAATATTTTCAAAATTCCACAATGGAATCAATGATCCCATAGGACGAGAAAATACAAACTACACTATGATGTAGGACAGGACGACTGTTTACGGCCGCCACACATTCCAAGACATCAGCTGTAGTGACGTCAAATATATTCTCTAAAAGTGTTATTGTTTGGAAGCAAGGAAAACACCACCGAACTAGAAAATATGAAGTGTGCGTTTTCTGGGCCAGAATAGCTAGTTTCCGCCAATTAGGCCTCATCAGTGACCCTCAAATATTTTCGAAATTCCACAATGGAATCAATAATTCCAAAAGACAAGAACATATAAACTACAATATGATGTAGGGCTAGGAGACTTCTTGTCCTTTGGGATCATTGATTCCATTGTTGAATTTTGAAAATATCTAACAGTAAGCGTGTAATATCTTAATTGGTCAGTGTGACTATAATGCGACCTATGTCAAGATAGTAGCAATGTGTAACCTTATTGGTCAGTGACAATAATGAGACCAATATCAATCCAGTAAGATTTTGTTATGTTTATTGGTCAGTGACAAAATGAGACCAATATCAATACAGTAAAGTGTGTATTATCTTAATTGGTCAGTGAAAATAATGTGACCTCTAACAATATTTTAAGAGTTTTAATATTTATTGGTCAGTGACAATAATGAGACCTGTATCAATGCAGTAAGATTGTTATATTTATGGGTCAGTGACAATAATGAGACCAATATCAAAACAATAAGAGTGTGTTATCTTTATTGGTCAGAGACAATAATGTGACCAATATTAATAGTAAGTGTATGTTATCTGTATTGGTCAGTGACAATAATGAGACTTATATCAATGCAGTAAGAGTGTTATCTTTATAAGTTTTATTTGTTTGTTTGATTTGAGGTTTAATGTCCCCGTCAACACTAATACAGGTCAGTTTAGAGACGTTGATTCCAACCTATTTCTTCAAGCCACGATGGGCCGGGGCTGAATCGTTATTGGTCAGTGATAATAATGAGACCTATATCAATACAGTAGGAGCGCTTTATCTTAATTGGTCTGTGGCAATAATAAGACCTATATAATCACAGTAAAGGTGAGTTTTCTTTCTTGGTCAGTGACAATAATGAGACCAATATCAATTAGTAACGGTGTGTTATCTTTTTGGATAGTGACAATAATGAGACCAATATCAATACACTGAGGATCTGTTATCTTTATTGGTCAGTGACAGTCATGAGACCAATATCAAAACAGTAAGGCTGTGCTTTCTGTATTGGTCATTTACAGACATGAGGCCAGGGTGTGTTATAGTTACTGGTCAATGACAGTCATGTGACCAATATCAATACAGTAAGGGTGTGTTTTCTTTATTGGCCAGTGACAATATTGAGACCAATATAAACACAGCAAGAGTGTGTTATCTTTATTGGTGAGTGTCAGTATTGAGACCTAGATCAATACAGTTAGCGTATCTTTATTGGTCAGTGATAATAATGAGACCTATATTTATACAGCTAGATTGTGTTATCTTGATTGGTCAGTGACAATAATGAGACCAATATCAATACAGTAAGGACGTGTTATCTTTATTAGTCAGTGACAGTTATGAGACCAATATCAATTTAGTAAGGGTGTGCGGTCTTTATAGGTCAGTGACGGTCATGAGACCAATGTTAATACACTAACTGTGCGTTTAATTTATTTGTCAGTGACAACAATGAGACCAATATAAGAACAGTAAGGGTGTTTTACCATTATTGGTCAGCGACAATAATAAGACCATTATCAGTACAGAAAAGGTGTGTTACCTTTATTGGTCAGTGACAATACTGAGACCAATATCAGTACAGAAAGGGTGAGTTACCTTTATTGGTCAGTGACAATACTGAGACCAATATCAGTACAGAAAGGGTGAGTTACCTTTATTGGTCAGTGACAATACTGAGACCAATATCAGTACAGAAAGGGTGAGTTACCTTTATTGGTCAGTGACAATAATGAGACCAATATCAGTAAAGTAAGGGTGTGTTACCTTTATTGGTCAGTGACAATAATGAGACCAATATCAATACAGTAAGGGTGTGTTACCTTTATTGGTCAGTGACAATAATGCGACCAATATCAATACAGTAAGGGTGTGTTAACTTTATTGGTCAGTGACAATAATGCGACCAATATCAGTACAGTAAGGGTGTGTTACCTTTATTGGTCAGTGACAATAATGCGACCAATATCAATACAGTAAGGGTGTGTTAACTTTATTGGTCAGTGACAACAATAATTATAATAATCTGAATAGCTTGTTCCCAATTAAGTAAGAGGGTTGTGTTTGTTCGGAGATGTTGCACTGATGAGTTAGGTGGCCTTCATGCGGACTGAACAAATTATTTGTCTGAATCGGAACGGCTTTGTTGGTTAGATGTATAAATGAAATAGAATCATTGATGATGAGCAGAAACGCACACAGCACAAAGCCAGAAGTAGGGCATCACCATCAAAGCTGTCTTTCTCTAGCCTCTGTTGATCTATTTGCAACGGTTCAGAGCTAGAATCGGTCAAACCAGCCATCTTAGAATACACACAAAGTTACATTTCTCAAATTAAATGTGATTAAAGCTGGTCATTGTCAGAAATAACAAGCGAACTATTATAGCAATACAATAAGGATATTTTAACTGCATTGGTCAGTGACAGTAACGTGACTAACAGCAACATAATTTGGACGTTTTAGTTTTGGTTGTTTGATTTGAGGTTTAACGTCCCCGTCAACACTGTATATGTCATTCTGGAGACATTGCTTCCAATTCTGTGGGACTTTTACCCAACATTGAGATGAAATGACATCTCAAGCCCTGTCGCCCAATGGCACCAATCACGGTTGACAACTTTGCTTCCCTCTTTAATTTCAAGCCGGTGGTTCAGGCCTCAGATTCTATGACGGTTCCAACGTAAAGGCTAGTTGAGAATTAGAGAGATCTAATTCAAGGTAATGTTGGTTGGTGCCTGATGCTCTGTCTCTGGTCGGACCCATCGGAGTCTAACTGTTGGTTTTCTTTTGCTCCAACATTTCAGTGGATTCTTGCTGTCGAGTCCTCACCGTTGTTTCATCTCTGTGGTTGTTTGATTATTTGTGTTCATGGAGATGTTGCACTGATGAGTTAGGAGGCCTTCATGCGGACTGAACAAATTATTTGTCTAGATCGCGACGTAAAATCAAGTTAAGCCCTCCAGTGGAATTCGTTTCACTGACCGTTGCAAGGCGGTTCTTCTGTCGCGGTATATATATATTTTCGGTTATGGTTTGTCTGAAGTTTGGAGGCCTTCATGCGGACTGAGCAAATTATTTGCCTAAATCGCGACGGAAGTAGGGGCGAGGATTGTGGCCACGTAAAATCGATTTAAGCCCCCCAGTGGAATTCGTTTCCGCTGACCGTTCCAAGGCGGTTCTTCTGTCGCGGTTTATTTTTGTTATGGTTTGTCTTTGAGTGTTTGTGTCGCTTATGTTATTTTATTTTGGATAGCCTATTGGCCATTTTGTGGAAAAGTAACTGTCCTTATGGCTTTCCGCTGTTGGTGTTTCCATAAGGGTCTGTTGTTTCATGTTTGTGTGGATTTCCCTTTGGTGTCTGTGATGAGAGCTGTGGGTTGATTGTATCGATTCCTGATCATTGCCTCCATTTCTATTTTATAAGCATGGGCGGTCAGGCTCGCACCCCTTTGCCTGGACAGGCTTAGATACTCTAAGCGGTTTACCAGTCCTCGTGTGCGGTAAGGTTTCAGCTCTGCGCGGAATCATCATGCAGCCCATCTATTTCTTCAAGCCCCGATGGGCGGGGGCGAAGGACGTTTTAGTTTACTGGTCATTGACAATCATGTGCCCAATAGCAATACACTTCGGAAGATTTAACTTTATTGGTCATGGGACCAATAGCAATACAGTTTACTTTATTGGTCAGTGAAAGTCATGTGACCAATAGCAATTCAGTAAGGATGTTTCAACTTTATTAGTAAGTGACAATCCTGTGACCAACATCAATACAGTTTTAACTTTTTAACTTTATTGGCTAGTGATACGCATGTGACCAATTGCAATACTGTTTGGACATTTTAACCTCATTGGTCAGTGGTAGTCATGTGACAAATTGGAATATAATCTGGACCTTTTAAATGTGTTGGCCCGTGGAAGTCATGAGACAAATAGCAATATAGTTTGGACGTTTTAACTGTATTGGTCAGTGACAGCCATTTGAACAACAGCAATACATTTTGGACATTTCAACTTCATTGGTCAGTACCAATCATGCGTCTAATAGTTATAAAGTTTTGATGTTCTCACTTACTTGGTCAGTGACAGTCAAGTGACTGGGATTTTTTTGATTGTGATAGTCATGTAACCAATAGAAATACAGTTCGGTCGTTTTAACTGTTTTTTTGGTCAGTGACAGTCATGTGACCAATAGAAATACAGTTCGGTCGTTTTAACTTTTGGTCAGTGACAGTCATGTAACCAATAGAAATACACTTCGGTCATTTTAACTTTTTTGGTCAGTGACAGTCATGTAACCAATAGAAATACAGTTCGGTCGTTTTAACTTTTGGTCAGTGACAGTCATGTGACCAATAGAAATACAGTTCGGTCGTTTTAACTTTTTTGGTCAGTGACAGTCATGTAACCAATAGAAATACAGTTCGGTCGTTTTAACTTTTGGTCAGTGACAGTCATGTAACCAATAGAAATACAGTTCGGTCGTTTTAACTTTTTTGGTCAGTGACAGTCATGTAACCAATAGAAATACAGTTCGGTCGTTTTAACTTTTTTGGTCAGTGACAGTCATGTAACCAATAGACATACAGTTCGGTCGTTTTAACTTTTTTGGTCAGTGACAGTCATGTGACCAATAGAAATACAGTTCGGTCGTTTTAACTTTTTTAGTCAGTGACAGTCATGTGACCAATAGCAGCAATACAGTTTGGATGTTTTACTGATCTGTGACAGTCGTGGATACAATGACAATACAGTTTGGAAGTTTTAACTTTATCGGTCACTGACGTCATTTTACCAATGGCAATACAGTTTGGATGGTTTAACTCCATTAATCAGCGGTAGGCATGTGACCAATAGCAACACAGTATGGCTTTTTAATAAATTGGCCAGTGGTAGTCAGTAGACCAATTTCAGAACTATTGCACACAGCGACAGGTAGTTACATAACGTGACGTCAAATACCACGTAAAGAACTCGCGCGCTATCTC
>CAUZLF010000267.1:102602-134569 GCA_963580285.1 Lucinisca nassula | reverse complement strand
ACCGTTCGGCCCATTTTTGTATATGAAGGCCAATAGAACACGCGCGCGTGTAAATCAACAACAACTTCACTGTTATTGCTGGTTTTTTCTTCGTAAATTCGCTATTCTGACCCATGGAAATTGTTGATGGGGTTAAGGATATAATTCAGGACCTTTCATGTCAAGGACATTCAACCTTAAAAATAAGTAGAATATTGTTGGATGTGTTTAAGTTCAAGATTTCTAGGCAAAGTGTTAGATTGTTTCTACTCCGTAGTAAAAATCCGAAAGTGAGGAAAAGAACCGCCCCGTTTAAATTCACAGACTTGCACAGGCAATGCTTGAACATGTGGATGAAGTAAAATAAAGACTTGACAGCTAGGGACTTACAGGGAAAGTTTTTGAAAGAACTGGACGTTACTTTTTCACTTTCCCTGCTAAAATACCATAGAAGGGCCATGAATTGGACAATGAAACGGAAAAGTAATTGTCAACTTATTTCTCATAAAAATAAACTTAATCGTGTGGAATGGTGCTTAGATAAATCATCGAGAAGAGATACTTTCAGTGATGTCATTTTTGTTGACGAAAGTAACGTGGAACTGAGTGCTGCAGGAAGACTGAGCTTCTATCAGATTGGGTCTGCCATGCAAAAAGTACCGTCCCGTGCTCCGAAGCCTAAACATTCATATCAGGTAAGTGTCCTACTTGATTAAAAAGCAAACAACAGGTTTGATTGAATATATAAGGCAGTGGCTAAGCGTCTGCTGGTCTGATCCCGGGTTCCGGGACGTTTCGCCCAAAACCATTTCCTCCCCTAGTCGTTTTGCCCCCAAGACGTTTCATCCCTGGTCTTTTATCCCCTTGTCGTTTTGTCCCCCTAGTCGTTTCACCCACTTTTCACTGTATGACTAAAGGGGCTCTTTCATTTGTGCCCATGCATGTTTTTTCTTTAAACTTTGTATATTGATAACTCGGCATATACAACCTATAAAAATGTATTTAATAAATTATATAAATCAAAATAGGACTCAGGAGGCCACTCTATCTGATTCCCTCCATTAGCTGGTGTCTGTCTCTAAATAAGTGCGTCTTAAATATTATGTTTTATTTAGTTTCAAGATCTGTGTACTGGATTGAATGCAGAACTCCATAGGCATTCCTTTGATGCTATAAAACCTTTTGAATTAATTAAAGTTTTCATGTTCTGATAAAATAATTATCAAAAATCTCATTTTTTAATTAAAATTTAAAAAAAAATATCAAAATTCAATCCCTAAGATAAATATGTTCTAGTCTTTGTCAAGATTTCATTTTGCTAGGAAAACTTGCCATATGTATCTTCTTTACCTATGTCAAATTTCATGAAAATCCGAAACCGGTAACACTGTAGTTTTACACCTTTAATGGATGTAAGTCGTTTCTGCAAAATTTACTATTTTATTGAAATCATCCAAGAACCTTACAAAAGGGCAATTCGTAACACTTACGTGATAAAAATGAGATTATACAAATCAAAATGAATACATATTGAGCTGATCAAGCTTAGAAACTATTAGAGTATCATGAATTTCTGATATTTTCCTTTTATTTATACACTATGATCTATTCAAAATAGTAGATAGTAAAATACTAAATCAAAAGGTATTCTAATCAACAAATTAGGCTTAACAACATATATTGTTTTTTATTAGCAGCAAAATTATTGTGAACATGTGCAACATTATTTAATGACTTTGCATAAGTCATGCTACTCAAATAGGTGTAAGGCAAGGAGATCCATTATTTTCATTTCCATACCAAGCTGGTATGCAAGGACACAATGGTCAGTGGTTTGTTGTTACTAGTAAAAATAGTTCTGTTGGTAAACCCATGGCCAGATTAAGCCTTAGATATACTCTGTCTTTATGAACGCTGGATTATTAACCTAACAAAAAAGTTACAGTAATTATTGGTTAGTATTTCCAAAAATCGAAATGTCACTGATATTGAGTCTCTGTTGCAAAAGATATCATTGATGGATGAGGCACAGACTATTTGATGTAAACAAAGCTGTTCCATGACCTAGAGAAATTTTGCTATTAGACAGGGAGAGAAACAGTTTCCTTCCTTATAGTACACATGCATAAATATGTCTCTTTTCTGCATTGGTATTGTAATTGTTGACGTTTCTTTAGTGTCTTATTTTTTTCTATTTACTTTGTCAATATAGTGGTTAATTTCTCGGAAGCGAGCTTTTAGTATTTTTTTTCTGGTTGTAAAACTTTCAACCACTTCTTGAACGTTTCTACTGAATGCAAGTTCACTGTTTTTTGTTTTTTTTTTAGCACTGTTCTTGCTTGCTTTTGGTTCATTAACAATTACCAGTACATTTCTGTGTAATGTATCTCTCAGCTTAGAAAGAGCATTGCAGTGTTTGGACAGAAAAAAGCATCACAATGTATTTACTGAAAATAATTTAAAATCCTATGAGTAATGCGATAACTACTCACAGATTGAATAATTATTATCAGCAGTTTAAGTGCTTTTTGATATCTTACATATTGTGATTTGTAATTACTGCAACAACTGCTGAGTAAATGAAGTGAAAGACCTATACAAATATATAGACAACACAATCATGATCACATATGTTTTGGAACACTGAAAAATGTACGACCATGTGAATTCTAAAAGCAAATTCAAATGGCTTTGGAATACAGCTTCAGGAAGCCGTTTGATTTCGTTCATAGGGGCTATACAAAAAAGGTAGATTGGGTAGTGCCTATGCAGATACAAATTCTGAAATCTTAATGTCCAGGAAAAGTAATCTCAAGTGTTATTGATTTTCCCTAGAGTAAACCTTTCTTTATAAATGGACAGTTAGGGTTAAATAAACAAACAACAGTTTGACTTGAGAGTCATTTATCTCGAGTCGGATAACAAATCTCGCAAAATCTGAAGCAACATCTACAGTGACTGGTATGTTGTTGATTTGAATGTTAAATCTAAACATCACATTAGCACCATTACCAAATTAGACAAGAAAGACAGAAAGAAAACTGTACACATGATTACATGGGTGCATTTGATGACGTTTGTCATCAAAACCTTTGCGGTATATAGTTCTGTAGACAAAATAGTTTGTTCCATAGGGGGCAACTTTTCCAAAATGGATGTTTTGAAATAATACTTATAATTATGCTATGAACTACTTACACAAACCATACTATACTTTAGCCATCCAAATTGAAAGCAATAGTAAAGTATTATTAAACAGCATGACCAAAACATGATAATCATATAATTTCACATTTTGCTGAATCAGGACTATCAGTATTCAGTCTGATAAAACACAATGTTACCGGTCCTCAATTTCCATCAAAATTCATCAACATGTTCCTAAGATATGTGGGTAGTTTTTATGCTAAAATGGTGTCTTGACAAAAATTGGAACATGGTAAAAATGCATATAAAATTTTAATGAATACAAAAATATGAGCTGAAATATGGGGACACCATCAAAGAAAACTGAATGCCCAGCCACTATTACTAGACATATGAGGTAATTCATAGTATCAACTAACTCACCAATTATGGCTTTGATTCATAAAACATAGCAACATTAGATATATGAAACTCTGAATACTGTAGACAAGTTTATATGAGAGTACTCTCTGTTGTGATAGTGACTTCATAAAATATGTTATAAATTTATTACGGAAATAAAATTTAAAAGTGAATGCATGGTAATTATAATGGTTATACCCAAGGCAATTATTGTGCATAATTTCATCAGCGTGGGCATAAACCAATGCAAATTTCCTATACCTTGAAAGACCCCCTTTCACTGTTGAACAAGTATCCACAAGCTATGATTTTGTGCAGTTATAAAAGCAATATAAACCACCTATGAACCTCACTTCTCATATAAAATGGGCTTTCTAGGGTCTTCATTGCAAAGTCTTGTTAACTTGATAATATGCAAACTTTGAAAAGGTATACATAGAACTATAAGCCCCCCCCCCCCGCCCCCCCGCCCATAGGGGTTTGAAGAAATATATGGGCTGCATGATGCTTCCACGCGGAGTTGAATCCGGCCCGCACACTAGTACTAGTAAACCGCTTAGAGGATCTAAGCCTGTCCTGTCCGCGGATCTAAACCGCAGTGCGAGGCGGACCGTCCATGCTAATAAACCCTATAGGCTTCATTAGGCGACAGGGCTTGAGATGTCATTTCATCTCAGTGTCGGGTAAAAGTCCCACAAAATTGGAAGCAACGTCTCCAAAATGATCTTTACAGTGCTGAAGGGGACGTTAAACCCCAAAATAAACAAACATATTACTATCGTTCAAGGTAACAATCCCTGTTGAAGGAAACCAGAAAATGGCGTGAAAATTAATATATTACATAAAATAAAATTACATTTTCCGTCCATGTAACACTAGCACGCATGAAATCTGCCTGTTACAATATCACAAGTCAAAAACAAATGGATAATCTTAAAGAGGTGGGGAATTCTGGATCATAATAATAGGAGTGGGGAGGACAGAACACCATGGATGATTTTGAAAGGTATTATGGGCATAAAGCTTGCAGCCGAGCTAGTGTCACATTTGACACTGGAAAAATGGAAGTAAAAAAATGAGGGAGAAAAACAACAGAAACTGAGGATAAATTGCCTGAAATGTAAAGCAAGAAAAAGAAAATTTTTTTTTTTTAAAGAAAACATTCTCCTGTGACCACAATGCTGGAGAGGCTTAAAATGCAAGGAGATGATATGCAAAATAAAAATGAATCAAAGCACTGAGAGTTCTGGTAGGTCGATTGTCTCCGAGTGTAGATCTGGAACGAGGACTTACACTTAGACATTTAACCCTTAAATTCCTGTGCTGAAAGCAAACCATGTAGTCCCTGATCAGACGCTGCGGTTTTTTTTGGTGGCTCACCCTTAAATTCCTGTACTGTAAGCAAACAGTGCAGACCCTGATCAGACGCCGCAAACTGTGGTGTCTGATCTGGGTCTACACTGTCAAGCCCAAACCATGATTCCAGCCCGGATTTTACAGATAACCATTATACGCAACACGCTGAACTAACTGCTGTTTTCTATAAATAAGTTATATTTATTTCGATAGTCGCGTGGACAACAGCACGAATTCAGTTTCTGTCCTTTATAACATTGGGTCGATTGTAAACCAATCGACCCAAAAACACCATGAAGAAAAGATGGGACGGATTGACATGTTCCTGGATATTTTTGAGAAGTCATTTTGCAACACATCAAAATGACAGGCATTTCTGGGCAGTGTGGAGCTAGATCAGACTGTTTTAAATCAGTAGTCTGATCAGGGTCTGAACCATTTATTGTTCTATTTGCATCTTTATATCAAAGTTGTCGATGTAGCTCAAGTTTATTTTTTCTGTCCATATCATAGGGGCTTAAATCACTTTATTTGATGAACAGAAAAATGAAAAAAATATGGTACAATGTCAGAGACCAGGGGGGGGGGGGGGGGGGGGGACTTTGGCCCATTTTTTTTTATGGGGGGGGGGGATGGTGGTGGGTATACCTCATTATACGCAGTGTGTCGTTTTCGCAAATGCCCATATCATGGGGGCTTGAATCACTTTATTTGATGAACAGAAAAATGAAGAAAAAAAAAAAAAGAGGACCAAGCTGGTCCTGTATCGCTCACCTGAGCTAACAGATTCAAAGTTTCAGGAAACCTTTACTGAAGAATTAATGGAAGGACATGGTGATGACAGGGTTAGCAATTTCTGCAAATCAAGTAGAATGTAACTCTATGATAAATAGGCTGACCTCACACGTTTTCAAACTCATCCAAGCTTTTATTCCTGACTTGCTAAGAAGATCCGATATAACCTGATGAGGCTATGGTGATGACAAGTTCAAAAATAAGCAATTAACTGCTGCATTCAAAGGGATGTAACTCAGTGACAAATAGGCAAACCTCACGAGTTTTCAAACTGCTCCAAGCTTTTCTGCCTGACTTATTTGTTTGTAAGTTAAATGAAGATCCGGTCAAAACTGAAGGGGCAGCAGTGCTAACAAGGTCGAAAATAGGCATTTTTAAGCAATCAATAGCACGTAACTATTTGATAAATGTGCCGACTTCGCCAGGTTTTATTTCCAGCCACCTTACATATAAGTTTGAGAAAGATTCGAGCAAAACTGAAGGGGCTACGGTGATGACAAGGTCATGATGATGATTTCGTGTTTAACGACGCGTCAACCCTCTTTGTGGGTCATAAGCGTCAAACGGTTGATGGTTAAACGGCATGAATAATTATGATGATATTAAAAGTAAAAAGTCAGAATGATAATGTATAAAAATCTGAAACAGTTAAATCTTATGAAAAAGTCCAATTTCTTTTAAGAATAAAATAATATTATCAACAGGTACATCTCGAAACAGTTGTTGCAAAGTGTCAGCTTTGAAATATAAAATACGTGAGGGTGAAAAGTCAACACAGTCAATTAAGATATGTTTCACAGTGAATGGCTGATCACAACCTACACAAGAAGGCTGATCATCACCATTAAAAATATAAGAATGAGTAACTCTAGTATGGCCGATGCGCAGTCGTGTTAATACTACGTCCTCTTTTCTGGAAAACTGTGGAGGAGAGCATTTTGTACTAACGACAGGTTTAATGGCATGGAGTTTGTTATTTATTGCACGGTCCCATTCGCCTTGCCATTCCGACAAGATGTATCTGTTGATAAATGGTTTAAAATTGTTAAAAGGAATTTTAAAAACAGATGGATCAAGATTGAGCGATTCCTTTGCTTTCTTGTCAGCATATTCATTGCCGACAATGCCAATATGGCTCGGAAGCCAACAAAACAAGATTTGGTGTGTTTTAGAAATTTCATGATGTTTTTCGATCAATTTTTGAATTTGAGGATTTTTAGATGATGAATGGTCTAAAGCCTTAAGCACAGAAAGTGAATCCGAAAATATAATTGCTTTTTGAATTGTTGAAGAACTGATAAAATCTAAAGCTAGGTCTATTGCTTTGGCTTCAGCTGTAAAAATAGATGAACCATCTGGAAGGCGCATGGTTTTGTGTGTATCTTTAGAAACATACGCACAGCCAACTTTATCTCCTTCTTTGGAACCATCAGTATAGACTTGCTGGTAATCATTGTAACGTGACTGCAGTACCTGAAAGTTTTGTTTGAGAAGTATTGGATTTGATTCGGATTTTTTTCCATCATGTAAGTCGAACAGAATAGAAGGTTGTTTAATACACCAAGATGGAACTTCGACGGTTTCATGTTTTTGAATATTTTTAAGGTCGATACCTGAATTTTCCAGCAGTGGTAAAATACGTAGTCCAAAAGGTTTGATTGCTGTGGGTTTTGTTTCATACTTATCTACAAATTGAGGTGGAAATGAAATTTTGGATGCCGGGTTAGATGGATTTGCAGCAAGTCTGATAGCATACTAAAGAGAAAGTTTCTCTCTGCGCGAGGTTAAAGATGGTTCACCTGCTTCTACATAAAGGCTTAATACGGGAGAAGTACGGAAGGCTCCCATGGCCAGACGAAGGCCTTGGTGATGGATAGTATCCAAGGATTTTAAATAGGACTTTCTGGCAGAACCATAAACAACAGACCCATAATCTAATTTAGATCTTATTAAAGACCGGTAAAGATGTAATAAAGTATACCGATCTGCTCCCCAACTTGTATGAGCTAAAACTTTCAAAAGATTCAAAGCTTTTAAGCATTTCGCTTTAAGATATTTAATATGTGGAATAAAAGATAACTTTTGATCAAATATGACCCCAAGAAATTTGGCTTCTTCAACAACAGGAATTTGTGATCCGTATAAAAACAGGGAAGGATGTTCGTGTTTCTTCGGTAGTTTACAAAAATGAACACACTGCGTTTTCGACTTGGAGAACTTGAAACCATTTTTATCAGTCCATTCTTCTATTCTTTTTAAATTTTGTTGTAACTTTCGTTCAATTGTTTTCATATTTTTTGAACGGTAACATATACAAAAATCATCAACATACAATGAACAATCAGTTTTGTCGTCCAAACATTGTACAATATTGTTTATTTTGATGTTAAATAGCGTAGTTGAAAGAATACTACCCTGTGGGACACCCTGTTCTTGATCATAGAAATCTGACAGGGTAGACCCCACACGCACCTGAAACATGCGCTCCCCTAAAAAGCTTTCAATAAAACTGGGAAGTTTTCCTCTTAAGCCAATGTTATGTAGATCTTTCAATGTTCCATAACGCCATGTTGTATCATATGCTTTCTCCAAGTCGAAAAAGACAGCCACTACGTGTTCTTTGTTAATAAAAGCATCTCGTATAAATGTTTCTAGTCTTATTAAATTGTCATTGGTACTACGTTCCGAACGAAAACCCGATTGATATTCTGAAATGAGGTTGTTGGACTCTAAGTACCAGACTAATCTCTTGTTTATCATTCTCTCCAATGTTTTACACAAACAACTTGTCAAAGCTATCGGACGATAATTTGTAGGTTCTGCATGATCTTTCCCTTGTTTCGGAATTGGTACAACTGTAGCTACCCGCCAACTCTCAGGACAGACCCCCGTTTCCCAAATATTATTAAAGATATCTAAAAGTGTTGTAAGAGAACTTTTTGGCAGATGCTTAAGCATCTGATAATGAATTTCATCGGGTCCGGTTGCCGTATCATGTGATTTTTCAATGGCTTCAACGAGTTCGGATAAGTTAAAAGGTGTGTTGTATTCTTCGTGATTGTGGGATTTGAAGTTTAGATTTCTTTTCTCTTGGTCCTTTTTGAAATTTCTAAAAGTGTCAGAATAATTACGCGATGATGAATTTCTCAAGAATGTGTGCCCAAGAGTATCTGAAATATCTTTTTTTGTTGAAGCTATTGTGTCAAATTCAGTATTTAAATGTGTAAAACTAGAAGACTTTGTTTTTCCTGAAATTTTTCGTACCATATCCCAAACCTTTTTAATGGGGGTTTTATAGTTCAATTTGGAGACATATTCTCTCCATGACTTTCGTTTGGAAGCTCGGATTGTTCGCCGAGCTTTAGCTCTAAAAACTTTTACGTCGTTGAGCTTTTCTGAAGTGGGATTTTTGCAGAACTTATTTAGAGCCTGTTTGCGCTTTTGAATAGCTTCTTTACAGTCATTATTAAACCAAGGCTTGCTTTTCTTAGTATTTGTGGAGGTCTTTGGAATGCATTGTTCTGATATATTAATTAGTTTATCTGTGAAATCAGAAACAATGTCAGATGATTCATTTAAGTGATCAACTGATAACTCTTCTTCACATAAATTACGGAATAATTCCCAATCGGCTTTATTCATTTTCCATTTCTGGCTACAGTCCTCATCTTGTTCGTTTACGCTCTCAATTATAACAGGGAAGTGATCACTTCCGCACTGATCATCATGAACAGACCAGTCATAGTCCAAGAAGAGAGATGGGTGACACAAAGAGAGATCTAAAGAAGACAAATGACCTGTCGCTGGGTGAAGGTAAGTATAAGATTTATCATTCATCAAGCAAAGATCGCTCTTTGCAATAAAATCTTCGAGAAGTGCTCCTCTGTTATTGATATCTTTACAGCCCCAAAGAATATTGTGACCATTAAAGTCGCCAACTAAAAGATATGGCGCTGGAAGTTGACTCAGCAATGAGTCAAGATGTTCGGGCTTTAAAGAAAATGAGGGTGGAATATATAAAGAGCATATTGTAGTTTCTTTATCCAGAGAAACCGATACTGCTACAGCTTGTAGGTCTGTTTTTAATTTGATCTCTCTTTGTGGTAAACATGATTTAACAAGAATTGAACTGCCACCAGATGGTTTGTTACCATCAGAATAAATATAGTTGTATGTATTGAAACCCCTGACATCAAGGTTGTCATCAGTTTTTAAAAAAGTTTCTTGCAAACAAAAAACCGACGGGTTTAATAACGAAATAAGTAATAAGAGTTCATTATAATTTGATTTAAGACCTCGACAATTCCATTGTATTATTTTGTGTTTTAAATCCATTATTTGAAGAGATTAAGACTAGAAACTATATTGGAGCTGCAATTGGTGATATAGATCTGCTACCACCAGCTCGTGGTGTTGCTGACCTCGATCTGTTATTTCCACTTGGTGATGATGGAGTTTCAGCGAACTCCATATCACTGTCACTCAAAGATCCGAATCTGTTCTGGAATCTTATATTGTCTCTTTCCATTTTACGTTGTCTGTCTGTTTTTGAGACACTTGTTTTTTTCGGATCTTCCGATCCTTTATTAGTTCGACCCGAGTCGAGTTTCTCTTTTGCATGTGGCGCTGGCTTCGGTACGGTCGCTGTCGACCGATCCGAAGCAACCTGGATTGCGCCATTTGATAATTTGGTTGAACTTTGTGGTGCTGGAGTGGATTTACTCCATGCACCAGATTTTTTCAGTTCAGCTATGCATGATTCAACAGTCTGCGTTGCGGAGGTAGAAACTTGTACACCAGCACCCTTTGTGATGCTGGCGTAACTGGTCGTTGGTGTTGTGTATCGCTCGTCAACAATTTTCCGTGCTTCTGGGAATGTCATCCCCCTTTGGTATTTGACAGTAAGTATTTCTTTTTCTTTTTTCCATGCCGGACAATCTCGAGAGAAAACAGCATGCTTGCCACCACAATTGACGCATTTGGCCTCATTCTTACAGTTTTGATGGTTATCGACATGCTTTTCTTCACCACAATTTGGACAGAGTTGCTTCTTCTGACATCTGCTTTCGTGGTGGCCAAAAACCTGACACGAGTAACATCTGAGAGGGTTTGGTATATACACCTCTACGTTAACTGAAAGGTAAGCTACTTTGATTTTCTTGGGCAGAACTGGTGTATTGAAAGTCAACACGTAAGTACCTGTTGGCTTCAATACACCACCTCTACGAACTTGGATGTTACGTACGCCAATGACGCCCTCAGATCTCAAGTTGTCAATGATCTCTGCATCAGTACAAGGACGCAGCTCTGGGCTGCGGATGACACCTTTACATGAATTAAGTGTATTGTGCAGAGAAACCTTGACCTTGAGATCAAAGAGCTTTGTGGTACCAAGCAGGCTTTTCACCTGCTGCTCTCTCTCGACTTCTAATAAAAGGCCACCTGACTTAAGCTTTTTTATGCTTTTGGGATGTCCGGCAATGGACACTATGCTTTTTTCTATCACGAATGGTGATAAACTGGACACAGTGCGTGCATCGTCACTGGAGGTCATTACCAAGAAACGTGGAAAATTGGTTGACTTTGGTGCTGCAGACTTTGGTTCTCCAGATATTTTTTTTCACAAGGTTTCCCTTTAGCCACTATGCATAAGTCCAAAAGGGGCATAACTCCATTAAATATTTTCTGAATTTCGTCAAAATTTATTCAGGTCATCTACACATAAGACACAAACTGTATGCCAAATATCATGAGCCTAGCTCAAGCGGTTCTCCAGATATTTTGTTCACAAGGTTTCCCTATAGCCACAATGCTAAAGTCGAAAAAGGCGGATGTGTTATCCAAATGAAAGCATTTCCCGCCCTTTCTTTACGAAAAAACCTATTCAAATACATTGTAAAATTTGCCGCCGAAATAAATGAAAATAAGTTGTAAAATTTGATCGTTTTCTTATTTCTGCTCAAAATATAGATTGTGGGCCGACGTGACATGATCCAGAGCCTAGCAAAACCCACCCTAACGTATACAAACAATCTATCTTTTAGAGCAGAAATTATAAAAATAATGTTTACCCCTGTAAACCCAGTTTATTGTATAAAATTGGGGTTCAAGGGTGTCAGAATTATATAAGCGTATTTTCGCGATGGATTTCATGCAATCTGACATGAACACGTTGGGTTAAATGAAAAACATGACACACATCTCTTTGTAGTTCAACATCGCTTTTATGGCAAATGGTTTGTAATATTATGTTACAGTGATGCAAAACGTTTCACCATCATTTAACAGCATGCTATTCCGCGACGGCTAAACCCATATGAAGATTATTTCGATCAGCGAAGACTCATAAATTATCAGCCAGCGTTTCCTTTCAGTTAATCCTTCCATCGCTGTTCGCATGAGCCTTCAATGGTATCTGGACTAACGAAAGAGAAATAGCAAAGTCATTGTCAGACTGGATTGATTAGCTTGAAGATCTTATTCTTTTCGGGTTGCACAATGTCTTCTTGGTTTTGCTAGGCTATGGATCGTGCTTAAATTGTCGCTTTAATGGGCCTCTTTCGGCACACATAAAAAACACGTTGCAAAGAGTATTAAAATACTTTTGGTATTTCACACTACAAACTTGAGATATCCGGTTAACCTATATATGTCTGGCGGCCCTTTTCCTGGATGTTGGCAAACAGTGCAGATCCAGATCAGACGCCGCAGAAGGCGGCGTCTGATCTGGGTCTACACGGTTTGCTCAAAGAGCATTCAATATTTGTAAAGTTTGCTACAAACAAAATACACCTGACACCCCTATAATTGAAAATGGACCACCCCAAACGTTTAAGGTGGAATATTCCATTGTCATATATGGGTTATTTCATATATTTCAGTTTATAATACGAATAGGATATGCCGCTGATTATTGTGTCACGCCACTTACTTTTAAAAATATCGACTTTGCACATAATTAGCATTAACTCATTTTGCAGAAACTTGCAGTGGGAATAGGTTGACAAAAATCAGAAACTAAATATGAACGGAAAATCGTTATTACTTGTGGCGATTGTGGCTCTTAGTATTTTCTCAGGTACGTAATTACATACAATCTACAGACAATATTCAATGGCTCAAACACCTTTCTCCCCATGAAACTTTGTTTGAGATAGGAGTGCTTCGAACCACTGATAGTAAACATAACGCCATAACAATGTCCATTATGATATATAGAGATATATATTCGTTCTTCTCTAAACCAAATTTATCATATGACGTCGTGTCTGAGAGTTTAATAACGTCATGTAATATGCAAACTAGTAGATACGTCCCGTAACGTTTCATGTACGACGTCATTAACGACGTCATGTTTACTGATGGCGGAATATTGACATTTTTGTAAACAAACGTGAATAAAATGCGTTATAAATGTCATATGATAAATAGAATCTTGCATTCGTGCTCATGTATTATTGAATTTATTAAACTCGTTGAGGAATAGGGATAAAATGCGAGGCTATGCTCGGCAAAGCCTCGCATTTTATTCTTTTTCATCAACTCGTTTAATAAATTCAATAATACATGAGCACTCATATAAGATCCTCTATGTATGTGATGTAATCATTAAAGACAATAAACAAAGGTATAGAAATTCATTAAATTTGAATGATTCAAGGAATCGAATGGCGAAGACTAATTCAAATTCTTTTTATCAGTCTCGGAAACATCAGAATTTGAAGTGTGAACTATCTCATGGAAACAGAGCAACTTCAAACTTCCTCATTATTATGCATTGGGTATAATAAGATGTCATAGATGCACATTTAAATTTTTAACTTTTTTAAATATGAAATATTTTGTGTTTTGTAGTCCTCAGGATCTTTATAATTACCCATTCGAATTATTGGAACCGATCTCAACTGATATGCTTAACTAGTTTTCTTAAACCTTAAACTAAAAATTTGTTCATACAGAACTTGCTGAACTGTTTAAAAGGCATGTAAAACACTTGCCTCAAGTAGTCTAAATGAAATTTTGAAATAAGTGGCAGTTTGAAACATTTTTGTATAACATACTTTATATTAAAATTTAAGATAATTTTTCAACATCAAATTTCTCAGTTCTGTTCTCTGTCTGAACTATGAAAAACATACATACAGAAATTAGAAAAATATCGCTATTTTTAACGGTAAAATTTACATTGTATTTGTATAGGCGCGTTTTCGCAATGGCTAACCTAATGATCGTTGCCATGCCGATTGACTATTCGTTTCCATGCATCCTTGGTTGGCGGATCATTCAATAAATCAAGCGAATCAGAAAGTTCATACTTGAGACACAGTTGTTTAATTGCAACCAATTACCCTTGGCGCTCAACTGTCTATGTGTAATCTGCTACTCAATTGATATTACTGGTAATCGACATATATTTCCAAACACTGTCAGAACTCTTTTATGTATTGTGGGTTCGACTGGTATAACGTACATCCCTAGGACATCTGTTGTGACTGGGGTGGACAGCAATAGTTTCAAGTACTTTTTGTATAAAAGTTCTCAAGAATATCAAGATGTTTTTCATTTGGTAGGACCACTTCCATACCATAGATAAGAATGGGAATGACAAAGTCACCGGATCTAGTCCATTGAGCCCACGACAGCCCGATGGCATCAAACTATATAGAGTTCTCCTCGCCTTTTTGACATTCTAGCCTATTGCTGTTGACTGGGTAGACGCCGAACGCAGTACACCCGCGTGCATGATCTCTGTCATCACGGGCACCAGTTCCCCGTTCAGCATCCAAATATAGTCCTCGTCTTCTTCCGCTGGGTCATACTTCAGGAAAACACTCTTTGCCAGCTGGAACTCATACATTTCCATGGATCCATAATAGGCGGTGTGTTGATAAGAGACAGGTTTACATCTGACTACGGCTATGTCATCAGCGCATGCTGGCGCTGCACATCCAATATCACCAATTTTTGCCCCAAAATTTATCTTCTCTAGCGCATCAAGTATTCTGTTCGCATATACCTAATAGAGGTCTGTACCCAGAACTCCTCCCTGCCTAACTCCTTTTTTTATCTCAAATTCCTGGGACAGCTTACAATCCCATTTGATCACTGTTTGGGCATAAGTGTGTAAATTATTTGTAACGTTCCAGTGAGCACCTTCAATGCCAAGGTGATAAACCTTTCGTAATGGACTATGGTGGTTGACTACATCAAATGCAGACTAAGCATCCAGAAGTGCTATATAGCAGGATATCATAAACTACGCAAAGCCGTTTCAAAATTTTATAGACGTCGTTCCGATTTAATTTCAAAATTTAATGTTGGACTTAAAATCTCGTCTGCATCAAGGTCTATCGGAACTCGAATTTTATGGTGACTTAATAAATAAGTTCAGAAAAATATATAATTGCAATGACTTCAGCACCCAATTTCGTAAAATCATTCTTCGATATAAAAAGATTGGGTACAATATAAATGTTATGGTAGTTAATCAAATCACAGTTGACAACTTTGCTTCCCACTTTAATTGTATGCCGCTGGGTCACACCTCATATTCTATGACGTTTCAAGCTTGAAGTCTTACTGAGAATTAGAGAGATCTTATTTTATATAATGTTGGTTGGTGCCTAATGCTCTGTCACCGGACGGGTCAATCGGAGTCTAACTATTGGTTTTCTTTTGCTCCAGCATTTCAGTGGTTTCTTGCTGTCGAGTCCTCACCGTTGATTCATCTCTGTGGTTGTTTGATTTTGGTGTTCACGTAGCTGTTGCAATGATGAGTTAGGAGGCCTTCATGTGGACTGAACAAATTGTTTGTCTAAACGGCGACGGAAGAAAGGGCGAAGATCGATTTAAGCACCCCCCCCCCCCTCCCCCCACCCAGTGGAATTCATGTCACTGACAGTTCCTAGGCGGTTCTTCTGTCGTGGTTTTTTTTGTTATGGCTTGTCTTTGAGTGTGTGTTTGTCGCTTACTTTTTTTTTTGGATTGCCAATTGGCCATTTTGTGGGAAGGTAACTGTCCTGATGGCTTTCCGCTATTGATGTTTCCGTTTGGGTCTAGTTGTTTTATGTTTGTGTTTCTTTCCCTTTGGTGTCTCCGATGGGAGCTGTGGGTTAATTGTATCGATGCCTTCACTTCTGTTTTTCTTAGAACCTCTGTTATTTTCTTCTAGAATCAGTGAGCAGTTCATGCGGGGGATAAGCCTTCAGTAAATCCACGCTGCAATCTGTTTTGGCTTTACAGAACTTTTCCTTAGGACCGATACTTAAATCTTGGCAATGGTTGGTGTTATTGTTATCCCCCGATAGTTCTTTGCGTTCAAATTTGAACCTTTCCTCTTAAAGACTGATGTCAGCACGCCAAGTTTCATACACTCTGGGACGCTACGCAATTTGAACATAGCATTTAATGACTCACACAAGGGTTATTACTTCAACTGCATACACACAATTCCCGCTTTGATATTAAAAGTATCTCCAGATTTGCCGTATTGAGCGATTTGATTCCTTTTACTATTTCTTCCTGCGCTACTGGGATAAAGTCAGTTACATACTGGCATATATCTACTATTTCATTAAATTCCAAGTCAACAGATTTCTGATACTCAGTGTCAAAAGTTAGACTTTTCTGCGGGGTTGCAAATATTTTAAAACGTTGGCGCCATCCATTGCGAACATCATCATCTGTTCCATATATATCCTTCGCAAGATGCAGTTCGTTGATACAATTATTCTATTTACCTCTTTGACGGTTTATGAGTATATGAATGAATTTTGAATTAATTTCACATGAACATGTTACCCTAACGTGAAGACACAAATACAGCGTTTTGACGTCACTGACATCACTGTACGTGCAGTGACGCCAAGATTATCGACGACATATCTGACGTCATAGTCCACCAGTGCATATCAAACGCGTGAAAATTGTCGATTTTTACACTATTCTTGGACAGGATAACCTGGGTATGATAAGTTTTTTATCCCTGGGTTAAGTCCAGGATTATCCTATTTGCTGTGCAAAATGATTGCTCTAGAAGCATTGGAATGGGTTCGAATCATCCATTGTAAACGAGCCATCGATGTTCGAGACATCGGTGTATTGTTATTATTATTATTTTAATCTCATCATCATGACATCAGAGCGCGTCACGGTAATACGTTGTTGCACTTAACGCCCTTGTAAATACCACGTCCCACAAGAAAAACTAGAACTTATAGGGCATATATTTTTGGGGATTTATTTCTGCTCCAAAACATAAACTGTGCGCAGTTGTTAGAACCCCAAAATGCATTTCAATTTGTGCTAGGGTCTGCTCGGACCCAATTTGTGTCCGTGTTATGTGTAAATATTTGAAAATTTCCGTAGACATTTGGTCGTCGGTAAATGTTTAAAAAAATCTACTACACCCGGTAACAAAAGGTTGAAAATTAAATGTCAAAAAATGTTTTCATTATATTCAGAGAAAATAAATATCAAATTAGGTAAAATAAAAAGATTATAAATATTCCAATGCATCGACATAGTTCTTTTTAAAATGATTTCATATATCAACTACAGAATTAAATGCGACACGATAAAGGATAGAAACTCTGGGGAGACAGGGTGGCATATTTAAACATTAAAAAAGGACTTATTAACAAAAAATAATAGAATTTCAACTTCATTTGGCAAATTAAGCCTCCCAACCCTGGAAAAATTCCTCCGCAACTGGCTGTGACATACCAAGGGCACCCACCGAGTGCCTCGTATAACAACGCGGGCAAAAACCCAGAGCCCCAGGGGGGGGGGGCGGCACACCACCCTCGCCGGCCCGGGGCTCTGGCGGGTCCCAGCATACAATATGGGTTTAGACCCACCCCGTTCATCCAAATATTTGCCGTCGGGATAAAGAAGTAACCTATTTAGACTAGTGGTTGTAATGGATATACCGGTTTTATCATTGGTTATTCCAACACTTGCAAGTGGTTGTCTTTGGGCTCGATTGAGTTCTGTGGTAAGCGTTGTTTGGGAGAGTATTGTAAAATTCACCTCATGCGTCTCCGCAAGGGTTCATGTATGCGGCCATGCGAGGTCTGTGGGGCTGGTGTTACAAACAAATACCGACTTTGTTGGTCGCACGGGTATGCAAGTGAGTGGAGAGGTGCAGCCAGAGCGGTGGAGAAGGAATTTAGGCGTATGTCTGATATCGACATTTCCATTTAGAGAGATATTGGTGTAAGCGATATGCCCATTCAACATGGAGTTGATCGAAGAAATTCTCGCAGGGATGCCATACCCAGCCCCAGAGGGTCAACAATTTACCGACATGGACGACCATGTTCCACCCCCAGTGAGGCTTCCAGACGACCGGATGGTCGAGATTCTCAACGACGCCAGAGATGAGTTTGAAGTCGACGGCGCCTCTGCGGTCTTCTCCACATGGCGAACGGAAGAAGATGACACTCTTGGCATTGGCGACATCGAGATTGTCGACAGTATGCATGCCAGAGCCGGCCGATTGGCCCTGGACGCCCGTATGACAGACGCCAGGGCTACCCAACTTCTTTCCGCCCTGCCAGAGGGTACCTTCCTGCTGAGAATCAAATTCTTGAGAGAGAGGGCGGGAGGCGACTGGTTCTTTGAAGACAAGTTTGTCCCGGTGAAAACAGAGGAGGAGAGGGGTAGAGACCGTTGAGATTTTGAAAGACACAAGGCCTGGCGTGTTGACTGGAATCGATCAGGTCTTCTATCAGAATGCCTACCCTGTCACTGCAGTCGCCTACTGCCTCTACCCAATCAGAGACCCAGCTACGCCAACCTCACAACACTAAGAGATGGCGATCTAAATTGTGTCGCCCAAAGAGCCGTGGAACACTTTGAGGGTGCTTTGAGAGGTCAGTGGTTAACACCCATTAGACGCCAGAAAATACAGGAGTGGGAAAAGAGGGTCGATGAAACTGGAGCCTCGGCTGAAGATGTGGCCAACCTAGAGAAAATTCTAAGCGGGCATTTGTCTTGCGAGACATCGCTGGTGAAGACATATATCACAGCGGAAAGTACCAGAGACGCGGCAATGGTATCAGAGGTAAAGTAGAACTCATCTTCCACAACGGCCACGCTTAGTTCAAAGACCTCCACTTCCCCAAGGGTAGAGAGGTTCACATCTACGAGGGCGACGTCTGGCAGGCTATTCGAGAAGCAATCCGTGGAAAGCCGATTGCGGTCGTGCTCCTGGGCGGCCAAGACCGACAGCTCTCAGCTGGTCAGTTCGTGCTCCAGGACGGCCGCACCTACAGGACGCCGGGAGGCACAAGAGCGACTCCCAAGTAATCTGCGCCAAACTGGGCAACCCTGAACTTGCTGAAAGAGCCTTCGACGATAACCACGCGGCCAGCATTGTGGCAAATGAAAGGAAAGGCTGGAAGCCAACCCCAGCCAACCTCCTCGAAGACGTCGGGAAGGCCTGCGTGGAGCACGGTCACGGCGGCCTCTGGAACTCGATGAATTATGACACGAGGGAAGTTGTCAGCATCGACATGAAGGCCTGCTATCCGGCATCCTTTCAGGGTATGGGTGAAGCCAAACCCTATTCCGAACGGTTCGGACACCCAACCCATCGGCTGGTCCGTGTAGCCATCAATGGCGCTCTCCCCAAAGACATACGTGCAGGCTTCGCCGAAATTCAAGAATGGGAGTTTGATGCGACCTGCCATCCTGTCATCCCTGCCTGGTTCGGGAAGCATTTCGTCTCCAAAGCGGTGGTTGGACCCCGACACAGCTCATTTCCTTTCTCATAGAACCTGGCTAGCTGAAGAGCCTCAAGGTTCGGGAAACCATCATCGCCTTTAAGAAGCAAACCGATGAGTGGCTCACATAAGATCGTGACCAAGGCTGCAGTGTTATCGGCAAGTTCGCACAGGGCGCCACAGCTGTCAACGGAGCTGGCGCCAAAAGACTGACACGAAGGTTTGTCACTGACCAGGAGGAACTCGACTTCCTCGTGTGAGACACCCTCCAAGTGGCACCCTGGTCGGAGCTCCCGAACGGTGCCCTCACGTATTATGAGGGCTCCCAGCCACAGTACGCTCACCTCAGGGCCTCGATGCTCGCATATGCCCACATCAACTTAATCTCCATGCTTTCAAGGTTTGAGCCCGGTGAGGCCGTCCGAGTGGCAACCGATTCCATCTATGTAAAGAAAACGGCGCTTTATAAGCTAGAGGGGATCGGGTCTTCAAGCCTTATGAGGTGCACCCAAAAGGATATTGCCGCATCTGTCTCACCCGCCACGACAAGGCAACCCCGAGGCCACCACGAGATGGGATTGCCCCAGCCCAATGGCGTGACATGTGCGAGGATCTGTACATGCCCATGGAACATGCAGCTTACCTCGCCGAGCTTGACTACACCAAAAAGCCAAAAGGACCACACTCCCAGCACCGCGCAACTTTGACGATCCCCTGACCCGACATCAGTTGAGCTACCTAAACGGCGGCGGGGGCAGCGGCAAGACCACCCGAGCGATCGAGCTCTTCCGCGACGCGAACCCCGTCGTCTTCACCCTGACCAATCGCCTGGCCAAAGAGATGCGGGCCAGAGGCGTCCAGGCCCAAACCTATCACAGCTTCTTCCGCTGGAGTAGCCAGACGGACTGGACACCCGAAAGGATGGGACAGATGTGTATTCCCCGCGTGATAATCTGGGACGAGATCTGCACAGTGCCCCGCCCAGCTCTGGAAACCCTCCTCGACTGGCTGGATGGTCGGGGCGTCCAGGTCATCTGCTGTGGCGACCAGGGGCAGCCGCCCCCAATCGCCGGAGAAATGCCGCACGACTGATTGGAGCGGAGAGCCGATTACTATGAAGAGGTCCTGGCCGACCACAGGGCAAAAGAACTGACTCTGAAAGCTCTTAAAAGGGAGATCCATCTCATACCAGACCGAATACAGTGTCGGGCTATGAGACAAGCGCTACCGGCCTGCCTTGGGTGGGACAGATTTGTGGAAGCTTGGAAGCCGGGGGACTTGATCCTGACCTCGAGGCAGAAGTTTCGCAACCGGGCCCAGGCGCGCCTGTTCGAGAGCCATGAGAAGCATTTTCCTGACCTCCCCGTTCCTCTGCTATATCGTCCCAAGGATACTCGGTGGCAAAACATCATGGTCACCATCCCTGGGCCCTTGGTGGTGGATGGAGAGCGATACCAGCAGGAGCTCGTTCTGGACGAGGTTGTCGAGGTTTCCTTGCAAACCGGCCGCGAGGTCCTCGACGGCAGATGAGGTCAGGACTGGACTCTTGACTATGCCATCACAGTCCACTCAAGCCAATGTCTCACCGTCGCCGACCCCAAAAAGTCTGGATTATCGATGACTTCCTGCAGTGGTCCAATCTCGCATATTTGGCAGTGTCAAGGGTGGAGTATATGCACCAGCTCGAAAGGGTAGTCTGTCCCCCAGAGGAGGGTTCTGAGGGGCCACCATTACTCACCAAGCAGCAATATGCGGCGCATATACGCAAGGTTATTGCGAAGAAGCTTGTGGCCAGCAAGCGACAGGACCAAGCCAAGGGGCTTCGGTTTAACCTGAAGGTTGGTCAAATCCCAGAACTCAAGGAGGCACAGAACAATCACTGTGCCGCGTGAGATATTGAGCTCCTATGGGCTTACCAACCAAAGGACACCCAGCAGTTGAGCGTTGACCGGTTAGACAACTCCATGGGCCACGTCCGCGACAACATCAGGCTGACCTGCCTCGAGTGCAACCGAAAAAGAGGAGCGGCTGCGCTCAGCGCTTGAGAACCCCATTCGGAGGAAGCTGAGTGTCGGGCGGCACAACAAGGAGTTCCTCGCGCACAAAGCCGCGCTGAGGTCTATCCTGCAGGTAATACAACACGGGCTCATCGGACTTGGTCACCGAGCGTCCAAGCCGGTACACATCAAGAGACCACACGGGGTCTGTAGCGCATCGACGGCCACCTTCCAGCTCACCGGGTTGGTAAAGGAAGCGAACGCCAACTCCTAGGGGACTTTCTTCTCTTTGAGACCAACAGGGCGGCCAGGAAATGTTATGTAAGTGACTCCCTACCAAAATAGCTAAAACCGTTCCGCTCTGACTAACTAGATGGCCGCCTGAGCTAAAAATAGAAACAAATCTTCAAACGACAACTCCTCCTGTACCCTTGGACCAATTTCATTCAAACTTCATTGGCATGTTACTTACATGACCCTCTTCCAAAATAGCTAAATCGATTTCGCTCTGATGAGCAAAATGGCCGCCATATCTAAAAATAGAAAAAAAAAATCTAAATTTGCGTCAAACGCGGACTCCTCCTAAACCCTTTGACCAGTTTGATTCAAAGTTCACATGAATCTTACTTAGGTGACTCCCAACCAAAATAGCTAAAATTGCTCCGCTCTGACGAACCAGATGGCCGCCAGAGCTAAAAGTGTAAAAAATCTTCAAACGACAACTCCTCCTGTACCCTTGGGCCAATTTCATTCAACCTTCATAGGAATAATGCTTAGATGACACTCTACCAAAATAGCTAAAATGATCCCGCTCCGATGAACAAAATGGCCTCCAAAGCAAAAAAAATAGAAAAAAAAACATCGCAAATTTGCTTCAAATACGAACTTCTCCTAAACCCTTAGGCCAATTTGATTTAAACTGCCTACCAAAATAGTTAAAATCATTCCGCTCTGATAAACAAGATGGCCGCCAGAGCTAAAATATAAAAGAAATCTTCAAACGACAACACCACCTGTACCCTTGGGCTAATTTCATTCAAACTTCATAGGAATGTTGCTTAAATGACCCTTTACCAAACTATACAAAGCGATCCCGCTCAGATGAACAATATGGCCGCCAGAGCTAAAAATACAAAACATTGCAAATTTGCTTCCAATTGCGAACTCTTCCTAAACCCTTGGGTCAATTTGATTCAAACTTCATATGACTGTTGCCTAGGGGACACCCTACCAAAATAGCTAGATCGTTCTACGCTGATGAACAAGATGACAACCAGAGCTAAAGACAGAATGTACTAGAAACAGTGACATTCAAGTGGGCGAATCAGGGCCCTCTAGCCAATCTTGTTAGAGCTAAAGCTCGGCGAATAAACCGAGCTTCAAAACGAAAATCATGGAGGGAATATGTTTCCAAATTGAACTTTAAAACACCCATTAAAAAGGTTTGGGATATGGCTGGAAAAATATATGGAAAAACAGAGTCCCCTAGTTACACACACTTAAATACTAATTTTGACACTAAAGCTGCAACAAAGAACGATATTTCAGATACTCTTGGTAGCACATTTGTGAGAAATTCATCATCGCGAAACTATTCTCACACTTTTAGCAAAAAGGACCAAGAGAAAAGAAATCCAAACTTTCAATCCAAAAAGTCATGAAGAATACAACAAACCTTTCAATTTATCCGAACTAGTTGAAGCCATTGAAAAATCACATGACACTGCAACCGGCCCCGATGAAATTCATTATCAGATGCTTAAACATCTACCAAAATGTTTTCTTTGAACACTTTTAGATATCTTTAATAATATTTGGGAAACCGGGGTCTGTCCTGAGGGCTCGTGTTTAGCTACAGTTGTACACATTCCAAAAAGGAGCCAAATTTCTTGGGGTCATATTTGATTAAAAGTTATCTTTTATTCCCCATATTATATATCTTAAAGCGAAATGCATATTAAAAGCTTTGACTCATTTGAAGGTTTTAGCTCATACAAGTTGGGGAGCAGTTCGGTATACATAATTACAGCTTTATCGGTCTTTAATAAGATCTAAATTAGATTATGGGTATGTTGATTATGGTTCTGCCAGAAAGTCCTATTTAAAATCTTTGGATAATATCCATCACCAAGGCCGTCGTCTGGCTATGGGCGCCTTTCGTACTTCTCCCGTATTAAGCCTTTATGTAGAGAAAAATTTCTCTTCAGTATGCTATAAAACTTGCTGCTAATCCATCTAACCCGGCTTTCAAAATGTCATTTCCGCCTGAATTTGTAGATAAGTATGATATTTAATACACAGCAATCAAACCTTTTGGATTACGTATATTGCCACTGCTAGAAAATCCAGGTATCGACCTTAAAAATATTTAAAAAACATGAAACCGCCGTTGTTCCATCTTGGTGTATTAAACAACCTTCTATTCTGTTTGACTTACATGATGGCAAAAAATCCGAATCAAATCCAATATTACTCAAACAATCTTCCAGCAAACAATCTTCCAGCAAGTTTTTACTGATGGTTCCAAAGAAGGAGAAAAAGTTGGTTGTGCGTATATCTTTAAAGATACGCACAAAACCGTGCGCCTTCCAGATGGTTAATCTACTTTTTACAGCTGAAGCCAAAGCAATAGGCCCAGCTATAACTTTCAACAATTCAAAAAGGGATAATATTTTCTGATTCATGTTCTGTGCTTAAGAATTTGAACCATTCGTCACCAAATAATCCTCAAATTCAAAAATTGATCGGAAAACACCACGAAATTTCTAAAACACACCGAATCTTGTTTTTTGTTTTTTTTTTTGGCTTTCGAGCCATATTGGCATTTTCGGCAATGAGCATGCTGACGTGAAAGCAACAGAATCACTCAGTCCTGATCCGTCTGTTTTTAAGATACCTTTTAAAAAATTTAAACCATTTATCAACAGATACACGAGGCAAAGGGACCGTGCAATAAATAACAAACTCCATGCCATTAAACCTGTCGTTGGAACGAAATGCTCTTTTCCACAGTTTTCCAGGAAAGAGGATGTAGTATTTACACGATTGCGCATTGGCCATACTAGAGTTACTCATTCTTATATATTAAATGGTGATGATCAGCCTTCTTGTGTAGGCTGTGATCAGCCGTTCACTGTTCAACATATCTTAATTGACTATGTTGATTTTTCACCATCCCGTAACTTATACTTCAAAGCTGACATTTTGCGGCACTTGTTTCAAGATGTACCTGTTGATAATATTTTCTTATTCTTAAAAGAAATTGGACTTTTTTTTATAAGATTTAATTTTTTAAGATTTTTATACATTTTCATTCTAACTTATGTACTTTAAATATCCTCATAATTCTACTTACCTTTTGATCGTTAACCGCTTGACGCTTTTCATCACGTTAACAAGTCCGTGGAATGAAGACCCCCCTAAACGCCACTTTATATAGAGAAATCTGGGGTTTACGGGGGTATTCATTATTTTTCTTATTTCTGCTCCAAGACATAGGTTGTGGGTACTCGTTAGAACCGCCTAAATTAGGCGGTTCTAAGGAGCACCCACAATCTATGTTTGCAGTACAAATAAGATAAGTATCACGGATTTTCTTCAGAAAAATAACCGTTTTGGAGATGTGAAAAAATGCACTATGTCGCACGGTTGTGTTTTCGTAATATGACCCACAAAGAGGGTTGGTGCGTCGTCAAAGACGAAATCATCATGATGAGGCGGTTGTAACGAATACCCACAATCTCTATTTTGGAGCAGAAATAAGAAAAATATCGAGGCGGTTTTAACGAGTATTCACAATCTATATTTTAGAGCAGAAATAAGAAAAATATCACAATATTGCATCTTAAAATTTTCGGGTTTTTTTCGGCGGTGAAGTTTATAATGTATTCGTATAGGCATGTTTTCTTTTTGATTACGCATTTTTGAAAGTTGATTTATAAAATCAAGTTTCTATGTCATTACATTTCTACTTCCGGTACTGGACCGCGTTACCTCACTTCCGCTGTTTGTTCGCTGTATAAAATAGTCCAAGGGAACTCTTAAAAACTAATTTTGCAGGCACGGAACGTGTTTCAAAATATTTCATTTGTTTAGTGCTTTCATTGCGATATAATTCCAGTTCTCAATCAGTATGTGCATTTCGAGCAATTTGATTGGTGAAAATTCTGTAAAAGTTTTATACTTCGATAAATTCCATGAGCATGTTTCACACAGTGATACATCGTGACGTCAAAGAGCACGTTTAGGGTCATTGTTTATGAAATGATGTCAACAGCGTTCGATTAAAGGATGGCAAACTATTGAAAAAGACGACAAATAAACTGAATTTAAGGACTTTTTTTTCGCCTGGGTTTCGTTCAAAGATGGCAGTTTCCAATTGAATAATCAATCCGCCGTGGCCGTTGGTAACTTCATTCTTAGGCTTTCGAAAGAATTCCTTATACGAGCAACCAGCCTATCCCAATTCCAACCGACGAAGACAACCAAGATTATCATGCCTTGTTTCAATACATGTTTTAGGCATGAGGGTAACATTTACCATTATCGTGTCATTCACTCATAAGATATTGAACGTCCTACATGGCTAGCAAGCTTTTCGTCAAAGGTTGAGTACCGTGCTGTAATTCGTTACTTGTATTTGAAAGGGAAAACAAGTGTCAGTTGACAAATGTTTATGGGTTTTCTCCACCATCGTATGCATAAGTTACATTCTGGGTTGGGGAATTCAAACTCAAATCTTGTATACTCTGATACCCTGATAGGCGAATTAAGGTGGAAGAAATAGCGAATGCATTACACATTTCACATATTAGCGTTTCAACAATTTTACATGATAGCTTGGGTAAGCGCAAGCTACATAATGTAACAACCTGTTGGGTCCCAAAATCCCTTAGCGACCAGCAAATGGCAACCAGGGCATCAGTATGCAGCGCAGTTGAACCGGTTTAGGTCAAAGGAAGATGATTTTCTTTCACGTCTGGTGACTGTATTTTGGAACGCACAAGGCGTTATTTCAGCAATGAAAACTGAGAACTGCGATCTGTGAAAAACGTCGAGGTAAACTCTCCAAAGGGATTCTGCTCCAACAGGACAATGTAATAGTCCACACTTGCAAAATTTCAATGGATACTGTTAAGCGGAATGGGTACGAGCTAATACTGCACCTCGCCTATTCTCCTAGTGACTATTTCTTATTCCCAAGGATATCCGTGGACGTCATTGCCGGTCCTACGAAGAAGTCGTGGCGGCAATTGAGGAGTCAGTTCTGGGCTCATGGCACTGGAACAGCGTTGGTCCAAGTGTATCATTCTAGAGGACAATTACATCGAAAAAGAAGAGATCGATCTCACCAAGAAATAAGTTAGGCTGTTTTTTGTTGTGTTTTCTTAATCGCGTTCGTATGTACCATTTTTTTCTTTTTTTTTTTTTTGGCATTTTAAACATTTCGATGACAAAATTGGAATTATTATAAGGATTGAATTATCATTTTTGTAGTTTCTATCGATGTGTAAATTCCAGCGAATCACTCACAAACTTAGCTCGGGCTTTATGCAATCTGTGAGTGATTTGCCGGAGTTTACATATCGACAAAATCCACAGAAAAATGTTTCTTTCATTCCTATAAACACAGCCGTGCGACCTAGTGCATTTTTTTCACATCTCCAAAATGGCTACTTTACTGATGAAAATCCGTGTCAATTTTCTTATTTACACTGCAAACACAGGTTGTGGGCGTTAGTTAGAACTAACGAGCACTCACAACCTATGTCTTGGAGCAGAAATAAGAAAAAAACTACATGTATGTCTACCCTTGTAAAACCCAGTTTGTTTGTTTGTTTGATTTGAGGTTTAACGTCCCCGTCAACACCGTATAGGTAATTTTGGAGACGTTGCTTCCAATTCTGTGGGACTTCTACTCAACATTGAGAATGAAATTACATCTCAAGCCCTGTCGCCCAATGAAACCAATAGGGTTTATAAGCATGGACTGTCCGACGCGCATCGCTTTGCCTGGGTAGGCTTAGATCCTCTAAGTGGTTTACCAGTACACGTGTGCGGTCGGTTTTAGCTCTGCGTGGAAGCATCATGCAGCTTGTCTATATCTTCAATCCCCTATGGGCGGGGGCCGGAATCCCAGTTTGCTCTATATAAAGTGGGACTAAGAGAGGTATTCATTTCACGGACTTGTTTTCATGATGTTGAGAAAGAGTGGACTGATTATTCCTGTTGTCTCTGTGAGTTTTTTTTTTTCTCTTTCCTTGGTACCACATGAGGTGCCGTTTTACTATTTAATCAATATTTATAGATTTCCATGACTCGATTTATGGGTGTCCATAATTAGAATTATGGATGTCACCAATTCAATTTATAGATAATCATAAATAATTATGGATGTCTATAAACAGGGAATAAATAGTAAAACGGCGCCAAATAGTACCAAGGGTGATACTAAAAACAAAATTCAAGTATATGTCAATAAAAAACAAGCAGAATCACGATGACCTACATGCGGCCCCTGGCATCTATTACATATTCTACTGCCATGACGATACCCATTTTAAAGTATTTTCCTATTCTCTAATTTCAAACAGCATGACATACGATGTTTTAATTGGTAAGGCGGTCTCGCTTTTATTGGAAAAATGGGACATACAATATTTTTGTAGTTCAACAAGGGTGACAACCTACGGCACAGCAGAGATCCATTTCAGAAGCGGCCATATTGGTGTAAATAGGGTAAATGAAATGGTTCAAACTCGATATGTACATTATGAGTCTTCAGAAAACATACTCCAGCTGGTAACGAACAATATTTGCACCCTATCAGTGAGCTAATTCTACCTACAAACATTGAAAAAGCTTCGATAGCTTCGCCACAAGATTTGATTCGGCGCTGTAAACAATGGTAGTTCCGACATCATTGCCAAATCAGCTTGTGTCGAATTATTTAAAGAAAGGGCCACATTTCTGAGACAGATTTCAGTATGTCTGATTCTTTTATGACCGAATGCACCGACTGCGCCTTCTTGTTGTGACAAATGCCTTTTGTGTAGTAAACGCCGGCAAACCTACGAATGGTTATGACGTCACTGCTCTGACGTAGGTTGTTTATGGCATGACTTGTGAAATATTATAAAACGATTTACTACCATCTATGTTAACCCTTATCTTGCTGAATATTTATTTAAGCCACACCCATTTCTGTCTATCAACCAATCAAATTACTTGATGTAATTTATTGCTACAAATTCATAAACGGAATGCCAAACAGTGTAGATCCTGATCAAATGGCTTCTTCAGAAGCCATCTGATCTGGACCTACACTGTTTGCAAAGATATGGGTTGTCGGAAACAGCATGATAAGAGTTAAACAACATTCGAATCAGCGCATGATATAACCTACAAGAAGATCAGGGGCCGCGGTTATAAACTTTTTTATGCTCAAATCGTCGAGCATGAAATATATCATGCTCATGCATGTAAATATTGAAAAACAATTAATGGACGCAAATTTTTTGCTCAGATCAGCAGATATTTCTGTTTGTCCTGCTCATTAATTTGAAAATGCAAACATTTTCCACAAAGTGAGCAGGACATATTTCATGCTCAAGGGGGTTGAGCATGAAAAAAGCAATACGAAAACACGCATGTACAAATACACTGTGAGCCTTCTCGCCGAAAAAAATGAAAATTTTAAGATGAAAAATTGTGATATTTTTCTTATTTCTGCTCAAAATATAGATTGTGGGTACTCGTTAGAACCGCCTCGCCGAGGCGTTTCTAAAGAGTATCCATAATCTATGTTTTAGAGCAGAAATAAGACAATTAAGGTTTAACCTTGCAAACCCCAGTTTTACAATATAAAAGTGGGGTTCAAGCGGTCGAAATTATATAGGCGTGTTTTAGAGATGGTTATTTTTTATAACCAGGGGGCATGACCTTTTTTTCTTCCCGTTTCTTACTTTTAACCGATACTGCAGTCGGTCACATTTGACCATGACTCGTTGAAGCCTCCGTGCTGTAGTGGTTACGCTACTCGTCTTGTAAACCAAGGATCGCAGGATCCATCCCGGGCTTCTCCAGACTTTCGGATGAGTCTTTAAACCGAGGTTCCGTCTCCGTATGACCTTAGCTGTTGGTGGGACGTAAAACTCGAAACACTCACTCACTCTTGACCATTACTCGCCGCAGGTGTACAATCCATTCTCTCCGGGGTTTCATGGGGATAAACGTCCCGATCCGTTGAAGTATTCATCCCTGCAGATGATGCCAGTGAAGCATTGTCTGACACCGCATTTTATTACCGCTGCCGGTAATCGAACCGAGGGTCTCTCGCACAATAGGCAAGTGCAGTAACCACTGAGCTACCACGATCAACGAGGTTATCAAACTTTTTTCATACTTTTTTCAACACAAATGAGCATAAAATTTGTAATGCTCATTAAAAAATCCAAACACAAATAAGTGAAGATAATGTCATTATCAGTTCTGCAGACAATCAAGTTTGTCTGCTCATCATTATGAAAACAAGGCAATACAAATACATTGGAAACGTTACCGCCGAAAAAAAAAGAAGAAAATTTTAAGATAACAATTGTGACATTTTTCTTAATTCTGCTCAAAGCGTAGATTGTGGGAAGCCCGTTAGAACCGCTGTGGGAGGCCCGTTAGAACCGCTTCATTGAGGCGGTTCTAACGAGTTCCCATAATCTATATTTTAGAGCAGAAATAAGTTTTACCCCTGTAAAGCCCAAATTTACTGTATAAAAGTGGGGTTAAAGGGGGTCTAAATTATAAAGGCGTGTTTTCGGGATGTAACGTTTAAAATGCCAGCTTTTGTTTGTCCTGCTCATAAAGTTTAGAATACCAACTATTGTTTGTCCTGCTCATAAAATTTAAAATGCCAACTATTGTTTGTGTTCCTGCTCATAAAGTTTAAAATGCCAACTATTGCTATCGTCCTGCTCATAAAGTTTAAAATGCCAAATATTGTTTTTTTTCTGCTCATAAAGTTTAATATGCCAATTTTTACTATTGTTCCTGCTCATGTAGTGTTTTATTGTTTGACTTGCTCATTAAATAGTATAAAAGTCTATTAAACTATTGTTTGATATGCCCATAAAGTTTAGAATGCCTACTTTTGTTACTGTTTCTGCTCATAAATTTTAAAATTCCAACTATTGTTATTGTTCCTGCTCATAAAGTTTTAAATACCTACTATTGTTTGTCCTGCTCATAAAATTTGAAATGCCAATCATTGTTTTTGTTCCTGCTCATAAAGTTTAAAATGCCAACTATTGCTATCGTCCTACTCATAAAGTGTAAAATGCCAACTATTGTTTTGTTCCTACCCATAAAGTTTAAAATGCCAACTATTGCTATTGTTCCTGCTCATATAGTGTTCTATTGTTTGACTTGCTCATTAAATAGTATAAAAGACTATTAAAATATTGTTTGGTCTGCCAATAAAACTTAAAATGCCAACTATTGTTTGACAGGCTCATAAAGTTTAAAATGCCTACTTTTGTTATTGTTCCTGCTCATAAAGTTTGGAGGACAACTTCATACTCAAATGAGCTGAGCATGAAAAGTTTGGTAACCTTTGGCCCTGTTCGACCTGCAAAGATTCAAATTAGTCTGCGCTTTTTACGCAGTATGATCAGAGACCTCGCTGTTCGCGTGAGCCTTCACTAGGATCTGGGCTAATGACAGATCTGGTCAGACTGGATTGATGCACGGAATGATCTATTTTTTTTTCTCGGTCACACAATGTCTTCTATTTGGTTCTGTCACACTCGGGCCCATGCCTCACTTGGCACGTAGATGGGAAAACGAAGCCGGGTCTGTTCCGACAAGAAACAAGTTAAAAACACTATTGAACTCCTTTTTCTTAAATTTCAGGGTACACACGTACTTGAGATATATTAAATAGTCAGCAATTTATCTTGAAATGTCAGCTAAAAATGACATCGGAGATCTGCTAGGTTGTTACGTCATTTGCGCTATCGACTTAGCGCGACCTATGTTGTATTTAAACCCTTGGCCGGGCTTTCGGATAAGCACAATATATCGGAAACTTGGGAATAGCTGAAGAAAGAAAGGGAAAAAAACTAATATGAACGGAAAAGCGTTATTGCTGTTGGCGATTGTGGCTCTGACAATATTTTCAGGTACGAGCGTACATTACACTCAATATACAGTAACATTTCGCTATTAAGACCACCTAAAATAAAGACTAAATCTACTTTTAAAAGCTTATTGAGATGGTTTTAGCTATTCTGTCTTTGTGTTTGCTACATCCGGTAAATCCTAATAAGTGACCACCCTTGGGACTGTTGAAGAGTGGTCTTAAAGAACACATTTGAACAGTCCCAAAGGTGGTCAGAATATAGAAATTTTACTGTACTGGTAAACCATCATGTTAACAAGTCCGTATACTTAATACCCCTCTTAATCCCACTCTATATAGAGAAAAGTGGTGGTCATGGGGCATACATTATTATCTTTATTTCTGTTCTAATATATAGGCAGTGGGTACTCGTTAGAACCGTCTCAATGTGGC
>CAUZLF010000267.1:70102-97602 GCA_963580285.1 Lucinisca nassula | reverse complement strand
AAACGGGACATTTTCTGGGTATATAATAATTCTCGCTATTGACCATCCTAATGTTATTTATTTTAACCCATTTAGTACCAGAAACGCCAAAACGGGTACCATGGCAAACAGTGCAGGCTCAGATCAGACGCCGCAGAACGCGGCATCTGATCAGGGCCTCCACTGTTTTCTCAAAGCTCAGTCATTTTCAAAATACATTTTGATGAAAACACAACCTGCCTACCCTAAATTTTGAAATGAACTCCTGCTATATATACTCAGTCAAAAAAGTTCCTATACCTAAAATTGCTTCTGTTACTATAGCTACTACAGATAAAAACTACACAAAGTTTGTTATGTTTTGATAAGAAGACTCATTTTCCCGTGCAAAAGCACCATTGGTTTTTGTTTTCGTAAACACATCATCGTAGACTATTGCTTTAAACACCCAAGGGGTCACTGTGTCATTTTCGCAGAGAAAATCATTAAAACATGCTATGATTTAACATCAAAAATTTCCCTGTACCCTACATTTCTAAATTTTGATACTTGTGACATTTCTTTAGATACCATTTGCGTCTATTCACAAAAGATTTGGAACTTTAGTTGCATCAGCTACGAGAAACAGGCTATCACATATTGACCTCCAATTCTTAGAAGTTGTGTGCAAATGCTACTTTCAATGGGAACTCCCTAGAAAATCGCAATCGATAGTGCTACATGCTACATGAATTTTCTGTATTTTTTACCATCGTGATTAAAAGCAATGGTGGACACAAAGCGTTTTTTGAAAAAATGGCAAAAATTGATTGACAGGAATAAAATTTACAGCAGTTCGAAAATTGCTATATTTTTAATTGCAAGGGAGATAATTTGAGAATTTCACAAATTAAAACCTCGCTTTTAATGCGATAGCATGAGATATTGTAAAAGTAAAGTGTTATCCGATGTTCAGAGAATATTGTCTTCCATCTTAGACAAAAAAGAACTTTCTGCGCCTGCGCAATGTCCATTTTCTACCAAAATCTTTCTAGGCACATATTGGAAGACAACTCTGGAGCAGAAAGGTATGGACAAATGCAAGTTTGAGCATTCTCTAGCTAAACGTCCGATTTAAATGTCTACAGCCAAATTTAGCTCAATAGCTGCAGGATATCTAGTGAGTTTCACCCGAAAGTTGTTATAGTTACTTTTTTGACTAAGTATATAAAGAGGAATATTCAATTTGGTACGAAAAGGGTTAAATGTAGCTTTGTCGGATTTTCCGACGAGACTCTTCATATTGTATGTGCTTATGGTTGTGTATAATTATTTATTCACATTACGCAAACACGACTATTCAAATACATTGCCACCTTTATCGCCGTAAAAATGAAAATTTTATGATGAAAACTTGTGATAGTTTTCTCATCGAGGCGGTTCTAACGAGTACCCATAATCTATATTTTAGAGCAGAAAGAAGACAAATAAGGTATACCCCCAGAAACCCCAGTTTTACTATATAAAAGTGGGGTTCAAGGGGGTCAAAATTATATAGGCGTGTTTTCGTGATGATTTTCATTAATTGCGCCTGTTGCACCTTGATTATAGTAGTCGCAGATAAGATTGACTAGGCGGAGCTATTCAGGTAATGTCAAATTCGCTGAGTCCACCAGAAGATTCGGAAGAGTGCCTTTCCCATTCTTTCTGCAAGCGGGCCAAATGACCATATATACGCCACTGCTTTGTTTGTGTTACACCTGAATTCACACAATCGGATGACTTGGCTTACCTTTTTGTTACTAGAACTTTCCAAAGGCAGGTATAGTAGTCGGAGATAAGATTGACTAGGCGGAGCTATCGTTTGTACCTGCCTTGGGAATATTTCATAAACAAAAAGGTAAAACAAGTCACACGATTGTGCGAATTCAACTGTAGCATGGCTGTGGCGTATATGAATATTTCGTCCGCTTGTAAAAAGCGTGCGAAAGGCACTCTACCGAATCTTCTGGTGGACTCAGCGAATTTGACATATATTGACAACACCTGAATAGCTCCGCCTAGTCAATCTTATCTGCGACTACTATACATGTACAAACGGTAGCTCCGCCTAGTCAATCTTATATGCGACTACTATACCTCTTGTGGGGAAGAGGGGGCTTCTTGTGTGATTCCTGTTTTTTTCCTTTCCTCATTGTTATATGTAGTTTTGTTTGATTTGAGGTTACGTCCCCGTCAACACTTTAAAGGTCATTTTTGAGACGTTACTTCCAATTTTGTGGGACTTTTACCCGACATTGAGATGAAATGACATCTCAAGCCCTGACGCCCAATGAAACCAATAGGGTTTATTAGCATGGGCGGTCCCCCTCGCACCGCGGTTCCTGGACAGGCTTAGATCCTCTATGCGGTTTACCAGTACTAGTGTGCGGGCCCGATTCAGTTCTGCGTGGAAGCATCATGCAGCCCATATATTTCTCCAAGCCCCTATGGGCGGGGGCCTATGTTACATGTAGTTACTCTTCCTCTTGAGTCCATTGTTTTGTTTTTTTTTTTGTTTGGGTTTTACGGCCCTTTCAAGATTATTTCACTCATATCGAGCCGATCGTTAATCAGAGGTGGGCGAAAATCGGAGTACCCGGAGAAAAACCACCTGACCTTCCGTTGCAGAACTTGGCGTCTCACACGTGGCCCGAGCGAGGCTCGAACCCACGGCGGTGAGAGACCTAATGACTAAGAGTCAGCGCTCTTATCCATTAGGCCACGGAGGCCCGTTAGAGTCCATTGGTAAGGTATAATCTTTGACTGTGCCTTTTCCTGGACATCTACAGTAAAATTCATATAGTAAGTCCACCTTTGGGACTGTTCAAAAGTGGTCTATAAGACACTGTATGCAGAATACACAAAGAAGGATAACTGCAACCCTGACCCCACATAAAGCGGGCCAACGTCGGGCCGATAGCGATACGACGTTGCCACGTCGTATCGCTATCGGCCCGACGATGGCCCGACATTCTTTGCTGGCTGGGAACATGCTATAAATAAGCTTTTATAGGCAGAATTAGACTTAATTTCAGGTGGTCTTAGTAGAGGAACTTCACTGTATTTCTATAATTGGGCCCCGTCAAGCGATTTTGGTACTTATCGCCTATGCGAGCAGCGAAGGTTCAGGCGAGGCTGCGCATCCGCGCAGTCTCACCAGAACCTTCGCTGCTCGCTCATACAAGCAGTGAATCAAGAGGAACCTTCAGACGAAAGCCATATCCCTGGCCCCTCTGAATGGCTGGGCATGCGCAGTTAAAATTTGACACAACTTCGCTTGGCGGGGCTCATATGTATTTTTCAAATGTTTATTTCATGCAGCGTATGGCCAGGAAGATCCTCCGGGAACCGGGAGACCAGGGAGGCGTATTGATGGCTCCGCCCAAGACTTTCTACGTTCCAGGAGAGAGGCTGGGCAGGGTATGCAGAAGGAACGTGTGCTGAACAATGTGAGAAACAGACAATGATAACTGGTGTGCCAAACGGGACACTGCGATTAGCAAAGACATATTCTTGCGAGTCACAGATAAATAAGAAAAATACTAACACTAAAAAATGAATAGTTTATATATGTATTTGTTTGTTTGATTTGAGGTTTAACGTACCCGTCAACACTGTAAAGGTCATTTTGGAGACGTTGCTTCCAATTTTGTGGGACTTTTACCCGACATTGAGATGAAATGACATCTCAAGCCCTGTCACCCAATGAAACCATTAGGGTTTATAAGCATGGACGGCCAACTCTCATCGCTTTGCCTGGGCAGGCTTAGATCCTCTAAGTGGTTTACCAGTAGTCGTGCGTGGGTCGGATTCAGCTCTGCGTGGAAGCATCGTGCAGCCCATATATTTCTTCAAGCCCCGATGGGCGGGGGCCGGAGTTTATATGTATAACACGCATGATAAGTTACGTGTAGCCAACTGCATTTGTGAGTAAAAACCATACATTGGCGACAGTGTACCCCCAGATCAGGCGCCACAAAAGGCGGCGTCTGATCAGTGTCTACACTATTTATAGTAATTAGAAAATAAAACAACAAAACAATAGACGCCAGCAAGATGGACCTGTCTTCAGCTGAGGGTTATAATTGTCATATATGGTAAAAACCAGCACCAGAAATAAAAGTAAATTTAAAAGTTGGTTACTTTTGTCTGTTTGTTGTGTTTGATTTGAGGTTTAACGTCCCCGTCAACACTGTATAAGTCATTTTGGAAACGTTGCTTCCAATTTTGTGGGACTTTTACCCGACATTGAGATGAAATGGCATCTCAAGCCCTGTCGCCAAATGAAACCGACAGGGTTTATAAGCATGGACGGCCCGACTTGCACCGCTTCACCTGGGCACTCTTAGATCCTCTAAGCGGTTTACCAGTACTCGTGTGCGGTCGGTTTCAGCTCTGCGTGGAAGCATCATGCAGCCCATTTATTTCTTCTAGCCCCAATGGGCGGCGGCCTTGGTTACTTATGTTAATTTCTCAAGACATAACCCCAGATTGGAAGGGTTATCCACATATTATTTTTATTATTACTGCACGAAAACATACGTTGTGGGTATTCATTAGAAGCGCCTCGCGAGACGCTTCTAATGAATACCCACAACGTATGTTTTCATCCAGAAATAAGTATCTACTCTGCGGATGAAAAAAGCGCCTTATATGGAGCTATGCCAAGATCTAAAAGAGGCCGACAAATAAAGACGAAGAACAGACTCGTAGTGAGAGGCATTGTGGGATAAATTATCTTTTTTTCTCCATTAACCTATGTATATGTATGTCAATAGGACGGCCCCGCCCATCGGCGCTTGAAGAAATATATGGGCTGCATGATGCTTCCACGCAGAGCTGAAACCGGCCGCACACGAGTACTAGTAAACCACTTAGAGGATCTAAATATGTTCTATAAAGGGTTATCCTTTGGAAGCAAGGAATACACTACAGAAGTGAAAAATATGGAGTGTACATGTTTTCTGGGCCAGACTAGCTAGTTTCGGCCAATTAGGCCCCATCAGTGACCCTCAGATATTTTGAAAATTCCACAATGGAATCAATGATCCCAAAGGACAAGAAAATATAATCTACACTATGATGTAGGGCAGGGAGGCGTTTTACCACCGCCAGACACCAGCTGAAGTGAAGTTAAATATGTTCTATAAAGGGTTATCCTTTGGAAGCAAGGAAATGAAAAACATGGAGTGTACATGTTTTCTGGGCCAGACTAGCTAGTTTCGGCCAATTAGGCCTCATCAGTGACCCTCAGATATTTTCAAAATTCCACAATGGAATCAATGATCCCAAAGTACAAGAAAATATAATCTACACTATGATGTAGGGCAGGGAGACGTTTTACCGCCGCCACACATTCCCACACAAGCCTGCACAGGAAAAGCGGCGTGAGTCAGGCCGTCTTTGCTTATAAACCCTATTGGTTTCATTGTGCGACAGGGCTTGAGATGTCATTTCATCTGAATGCCGGATAAAAGCCAAACAAAATTGGAAGCAACGTCTCCAAATGACCTTTACAGTATTGACGGGGACGTTAACCTCAAATCAAACAAAATCAAGCAAACGTCAATAGGATCTTCCACCTTATAAGTTTGGGACGGTTCCATTGTCAATTATAGGGGTGTCAGGTTTGCTTTGTTTAATGTAAGGTGTACAAAAATGTATGCTCTTTGAGCAAACTGTGTAGAAACCAGATCAGACCCGTCTGATCGGAGTCTACACTCTTTGCCAACATCTCAAAAAAGGGGAAACATCACGAAGATATGCCTATCAAATTTTGAGCCACTTGAACCCCACTTTTAAACAGAAAAACTGGGGTTTTCAGGGGTTACCGTATATGTTATTTTTCTTATTTCTGCTCTCAATATTAATTGTAAAGATTTTTCTAATTTCTGCTCTAAATATAGATGGTACAGATCATATTACTGCATATAGGTCGTGGGTACTCGTTAGAACCGCCTCGTTGAGGCGGTTCTAATGAGTACCCACAATCTATATTTTGAGCAGAAATAAGAAAAATATCACAATTTTTCATCTTAAAATGTTCATGTTTTCGGCGGTAACGTTTACAATGTATTTGTATAGGCGTGTTTTCGTAAAGCATATATAGTTAACGCTTATCCTACTGAAGACGACAAGCCCAACATTTGCAAACTGTGTAGATCTACATCAGATGGTTTCTAAAGAAGTCTTATCCCGCTGAACACGACAACCCCTACCTAGGCGTATCGTACGAGGGCCGTGTTTGGCTTTTCCTACTCAGAGTCACGCTTGATTTTGTCTTTTTCCACATACTCACCCCGCAGCAATAAGCATTCCTCCATCTATTTTAGAAGGCTGAAAGTCCATTTTTGTAGGTTTCAGTATCTGTAGAGTCAAGCAACCCTCAAACCGCTGCCTCAGCTTTTCATCTGTCCAGAAGTGATTCTGTCTTCGATTTTGGAAACAGGTGTCAGATCAGGAGAATTGGGTGGATGGGGTAAGGGTACAAAACCGTTCCGCTTCATTGCGTCCCCAGAAAGTGTGCAAGTGTGGACTCTAGTATTGTCATTTTGCAAAAGCACACCTTTGCATTTTTTGAGGTGTTGAGCCGTGACGTGACCAGTCCATTGTTCGCTCTGCTGTTTGGTCTCAGGATCATACTGATGGATCCAAGTTTTGGTCCCGGTAAAAATTCTTTCAAGAAAGTCCGGTTAAGAATCATATCTTTCTAAATGAGACTCAGACATGGACACTCGGACAGCTTGTTGTCCTTTACTAAAGCATTTTGTTACCCAATTCTGCCATTTTCAAAAGAGAGACAACTTTTGGGACTTTCTGTCCATTTTTCTGTAAATAAATGTAAATAAGACTACTTTACTGACGCTACGTCAAGGTCTCAACTACACATGCATAACGATAATACAACCGTTCACTAAAATGGCGTTTATCTCATCTCTAGAACTAACAGTTGTCAGATGAAAATGTTTGATAGTTTTCTTATTTCTCGTCCGAATATAGATTGTGAGTGCTCGTTAGAACCGCCTCAGTGAGATTTGTTTGATAGTTTGAGCCTCAGTGAGACGGTTCTAACGAGTACCCACAACCTATGTTTTTAGCAAACATAACGAAAATGATGAAAACCCCCGTAAACCCAACTTTTTCTCTGTATAAAGTGGGTCTTTATTTCACAGACTTGTTTACCTGATTCCGTGAACAAGTCCGTGAAACGAAGACCCCTAAACCCCACTTTATATTGGGAAAACTTGAGGTTTACGGGGTTTTCATTATTTTTCATATTTCTGCTCCAAGACATAGGTAGTGGGTGCTCGTTAGAACCGCCTTAATGAGGCGGTTCTAACGAGTACACACAACCGATGTTTTGAGCATTTATAGGAAAAAATGTCCTTTTCATCAGAAAAGTAGCCATTTTGGAGATGTGAAAAATGCACTATGGCGTACGGGTGTGGGTCTGCATGCTCTAGTAATACTGCACTTACATGCAGGCTCACCAGGGCCTTTTGACGGTGGCCTTGCATTAATGCTTCAAAGCGAAACTTTAAAACGGGGTCAACAAACGTTACAACATATAACGAAAACACGCCTATAGAAATCTGACCCCTTGAACCCCACTTTTGTTCCCTGTTATTGTTCCTTATAATGAATTTGCCGTTATAAAGAATCCCAGTTAGGAGTATGCTAGCTGAATCCGGGATGTTTCGGTCCTGAGTCGTTTCGGCCGGGTCGTTTCGGCCTGGGTCGTTTCGGCCTAAATTTGGACCTGGGTCGTTTCGGCCTATTTCGGTGGGTCGTTTCGGCCCGATTTTATTAGATAGCATCTTTTTCTGTATAAAACCTATCAAATAGTTATTATTATTTTGGAATATTATTTCAACGCCTTGCCACGTTAGCCATGGCTTTGATAGCCCATATAGAGTGTTTTAAAAGTTCTATACATAGCCATGTTTCCAGTTAGCACCAACCGGACTTGATTATTTCTTTTTTTTTTTTTTTTTTTTTTTGGTACTTTATTTTTTATATTGTATTTTTATCGTTTATCCGAAACGACCCGGCCGAAACGACTCACGGCCGAAACGACCCAGGGACCGAAACGACTCAGGACCGAAACGACCCGCGACCTGCTAGCTTATAAATGGTCTTTTCCACACCATTACTCCAAGAAACAAATGTTATAGATATTTGTTAGAATCGCCTCGATGGGGCGATTCTAGCAAATATCTATAACATTTGTTTCTTGAAGTATTGAATTACAAGAATCTTTCATTACTATGGATTCGATTTGGGTATTTCCGGCCCAACGGAAGCCCAAGCCGCTCGGAATCGATGCTAAACCTTGAGCTAAGAATTCATTCCATTGGAACGGTCGTTATAACGAGTCTTGTCCATATAACGAATGTCGTTATAGCGTGGGTCCTCTGTATTGTATAAATAGTAATATTTAGGAACATCACGAAAACTCGCATCACGTGAACAAGTCCGTGAAATGAACACCCCCTTACACCCCACTTTATATAGAGAAAACTGGGGTTTACGGGGGTAAACATTATTTTTTCTTATTTCTGTTCCAAGACATAGGTTGTGGGTACTCGTTAGAACCGCCTCAATGGGGCGGTTCTAACGAGCACCCACAACCTATGTTTGCAGTATAAATAAGAATATTATTATAGATTTTCATAAAAATTGGCCATTTTGGAGATGTGAAAAAATGAACTATGTCGCACGGATGTGTTATCGTAATGGCCTATATAATTTTGACCCCCTTGAACCCCACTTTTATAAAGTAAAACTGGGGTTTCCGGGGGTATACCTTATTTTTCTTATTTCTGCTCTAAAATATAGATTGTGGGCACTCGTTAGAACCGCCTCATCGAGGCGGCTCTAACGAGTGCCCATAATCTATATTTTGAGCAGAAATAAGAAAAATATCACAATTTTTCATCATAAAATTTTCATTTTTTCGGCGATAAAGGTGGCAATGTATTTGTATAGGCGTGTTGGCGTAATGAGCAAGGATAACAAAACAGGACTGAAATAGTGGAGCACTAAAGTTTTTTTCTGGGCCAGTCTAGCTAGTTTCGGCCAACTTGGCTTCATCAGTCACCCTCAGATATTTTCAATATGCCGCCGTCAAAAGAATGGGAAAAATGCCATATATTTATCTCGGGAAAGGTCACACGAAGAAGCATCCATTTATCCTTAACCCTTCTCTTGCTGAATATTCAATTTAGCCACACCCATCTCTGACTTTGAACCAATCAGATTACTTGCTGTATTTTATTCCTACAAATTCACAAACTTAGTGTCAAACAGTGTAGATCCTGATCAGATGGCTGAAGCATCATGCAGCCCATATATTTCTTCAAGCCCCTATGGGCGGGGGCCGGCCTCAATGATTGCTAAATAGTCTGTTATATAACTTCACTGGAAATGTCAGTCGCACTAATTGCGCATAGTTATGTAACCATTCTGATAATAGGCCAAAATTGTGTTATTATAACCGTATGTTTTGAATTACTGCCAAGTTACATGTAAGCCCAAACTAGAGTACATTCTTGCATTTTATACAAAGTTATAGAAATGCTATTTCAGCGTCTGGAAACGAAAGCTTGATATTAAACAGTTTCAACCAACAATGTTTCTCCCATATTTACGGCCTAGCCAACACTATTGATCATACCGAGTTTCTAAACTTACTGCCCATTCAATAGCTTTTAGGTCATACTGTTCATGTATGAACATGACTATGTTACATAAGCCTTTAGGTTTCATTTTGCTCAGGGCCTGAGATGTCATTTCATCTCTATGTCAAGTTAAAGTCCCCCAAAATTGGAAGCGAAGCAGCGTCTCCTACATACATGTAGCCTAAATAGTGTTGGCGGGGTCGTTAAACATCAATTCAAACAAAGCAAACATCCTTCGCGGTTTATATGTGTTATATCTTGTCTTTGAATGTGTGTATCGCTTATATTTTTGTTGGCCATTTTGTGGGAAAGTTACTGTTCCTTTGGCTGTCTATTAGGGTCTTTTTATTTCATGTTTGTGTCCCTTTCCCCTTGCTGTCTATGACGAGATGTGTGATTCCTGATCATTGCCTTCATTTCTATTTTTAACCCATTTTGTATCAGAAACCCCGAAACGGGTACCTTGCCAAACAGTGCAGGCCCAGATCAGACGCCACAGAACGCGGCGTCTGATTAGGGCCTCCACTGATTGATAAAACTTTCCAAAAAGTGTTTGAAGAAAACACAACCTGACAACTCTAAATTTTGGAATGGACTCCTGCTATATATAAGAAGGAAGATTTCATTTGGTTCAAAAAGGGTTAATGGCGTTTTTGTTTGTTTGATTTGAGGTTTAACGTCCCCGTCAACACTGTATAGGTCATTTTGGAGACGTTGTTTCCATTTTCTTGGGACTTGTTTTGTTTGTTTAATTTGAGGTTTAACGCCGCCGTCAACACTGTAAAGGTCATTTTGGAGACGCTGCTTCCAATTTTGTGGGACTTTTACCCGACATTGAGATGAAATGACATCGCAAACCATGTCGCACAATGAAATAAATAGGGTTTATAAGCATGGACGGTACGACTCGCATCGCTTTGCCTGGGCAGACTTAGATCCTCTAAACGGCTTACCAGTACCCATGTGCAGGTCGGTTTCAGCTCTGCGTGGAAACAACATGCATCCCATCTATTTCTTCAAGCCCCGATGGGCGGGGGCCATGTTAATGGGTTAAGGAAAACAAGAAACTAGTTTTTAATCAGGTCGGTTTACTCATGGTTACAAGCATTTTTTTGTGAAATACGAGTGTTATTATCTTATTTTAAATCTCTGTCTTTGTTGTTATTGTCGTTTTTTTTATTTTGTTTCTTTACATTAACCTAAATTTTAAAGATGTTGTTATGTAAGGCATTCAAAGCACACACATTGGGAAATTGTAATATGAACTTTTAAAGCTGAAAGAACGAAAATTGTTTCGGTGTGAAATTATATAGTTGAATTTTTTGTCAACTCATGCATTTAAACTTTTTTTCAGAACATGGGTCCGCGTATGTCGCACAGAATGTCACAGCTATTGTTGGGGCGGTTTAATATTGTCAGTGCTGTCTTGCATTACAAAACTACGCCTATACAAATACCCTGTAAATTTTACCAACTCAAAAAACGCAAAATTTAGACGAAAATTTGTGATATTTTTTCTTATTTCTGCTCTACAATATGGATGGTGGATACTCGTTAGAACCGCCTCATCGAGGCGGTTCTAACGAGTACCCACAATCTATATTTTAGAGCAGAAATAAGAAAAGGTTTACCCCTGTAAACCCCAGTTCTACTATATAAAAGTGGGGTCAAAATTATATAGGCGTGTTTTCGTGAAGGAATAATCCCTTCTTCATATATTAATTCTTTTATAATAATCACCTCTTATTGCCTCTCCTCTTACAGAGGGTCATGCTCAACATTCCAAAGTAAAATTAGCATATCATTAAGTGAACAAGTCCGTGAATCGGCTCCCGCCCATCGGGGCTTGAAGAAGTAGACAGGCTGCATGATGCTTCCACGCACAGCTGAAACCGACCCGCACACGAGTACTGGTATACCACTTAAAGGATCTAAGTCTGCCCAGGCAAAGCGGTGCGATTCGGCCCGTCCATGCTTATAAACCATATTGGTTTCATTGGTCGGCAGGGCTTGAGATGTCTTTTCATCTCAATGTCGGACAAAAGTCCCACACAATTGGAAGCAACGTCTCCAAACTGACCTTTACGGTGTTGACGGGGTCGTTAAACCTCAAATTAAACAAACAAAACAAGTCAGTCAAATGAGCATCACCACTAAACCCACTGTATTTTTACAGAGAAAACTGGGGTTTACGGCGCTATACAATTTTTTTCTTATTTCTGCTTCAAGACATAGGTTGTGGGTCACTGATGAGGCGTAATTGAGCTAGTCTGGCCCAAAAAACATGCACACTTCATATTTCCAGTTCTGTGGTGTTGTATTCATTGCCTCCAAAGGATAACCCTTTTATAGAACATATTTAAGGAGGGTCGCGCGTAATTGACACTTCCGTAATCAAGTTCGAGTTTTTACCTAAAAATAATTTTAGATTGCATTTTGAATTTAAAGTGTTTTCTGAGGTTTTTGTAAAATTTAATAACCATTAGAATGTGTTTTTGCTGTAAAATGTTTTGCGACTTCATAGACTACTTTCCGGTCCAGATCGCATGGCTGTAAGCACAGGAAAATAGTGGGATAAACAGACTAACCCTGTATTTTTCCAGCTACTGATTTGTTTCCTCCGATTGCAGCCCATCAGCTGTCCACGGCAAAACTGAACTCTCTTTAAAGCAAGATGTTTACTTTATTTTTTCATTGGCGTTAAAATTATAGCCTCGAGGAGTCTGCCACTGCACATATTCCATGGCCTTACTTTGTCAACACAAACAAAACAATGAATCAATAGTGACGTTTACTTAAGTCTGCGTGACGTCATATATATGAAAAAAAATCCTGCCATATTTACCTACCTAATTATAGAGTAGACACAACTGTATCGCTGGCAGCGCACATTACTCTGTTAATTATCAGTCGCAGTCTCAGTTTCAATTACTGTTAACCCACCTCAGTGATCCAGAACCCACATTTAGGATCTTACACCCAACAGAGAGAGAGAGAGAGAGAGAGAGAGAGAGAGAGAGAGAGAGAGAGAGAGAGAGAGAGAGAGAGAGAGGGAGAGAATCAAAATCGAGGCTCGAATTTTGGAATCGAGGATGGAGAATTGCCTCAGTGTGCTTCGTCCCAAAAGCGTCTCATATTGTTAGTCTGTACAATACACGATAGCCGCCCTTGGGCTTGAAGAAAACGATTGTGCTGCATGATCACGAAGAGCTGAAACCTATCAAACATGAGTACTGGTAGACCGCCTTGCGCACGTAAAGTGGTGCAAGACGGACTGTCCTTATAAACATATAGATTGGTTTCATTGGCCGTCAAGTTTCATCTCAATGTCGGGTAAAAGTCCCACAAATTGGGAAGTCACGTCTCCAAAATGACCGATATTATGTTGACATTAAAAATGACACCTCAAGCCCTGCCGCCCAGCGAAACCAATAGAGTTTATATGCATGGACGGTCCGACTCGTACCAATTATCTTGGGCAGGTTTAGAGTAATATTAGACCCTGTAAGCGGTTTACTAGAACTCATGTGCGGTGCGTGAAAGCATGATGCAGCCCAATCTATTTCTTCAAGCCCCGATGTGCGGGCGCCGGTACATTGACAAAGTTATGTTATTATGGTGGCTGTGTGGGCATACAACGGCTCCGCGTGGCTCAACCTAAACCATCACCTTTATATTCGAAACAGATCAAAGTGAAATTTTCTTGCATACCCTGACGTTTATGGTCTTTCACTTATGTACCTCTGAACTCCTTTGAAAAACATTGCAAATAAAAGAAGGAACACTTTGAACGTAGAAGTCACTATGTAAGACAAAGGGTTTAACTGCATTACTGTGCATTACTAAAGACTTACGTATCCACAGCTATCCACACAGATAATATATTATATATAAATCTGGTTTATATATTAAGGTGACCGTATATTATTTTCTGCATTAGGGGGACATTTTGTATATCGATCACTAATGCTATATTTTATGCATTTAATATATTTTTCAACAACTTTTAGCTAATTTTTCTCACTCCTAAAAGATGAATGCAAGAAATCAAATAACAAAAAATATACAAAAAATATGGTCCCCTTAATCCTGCTAACCCTATTGCATACATTAAGTAGACCATTTTGTATATAATATTAAGGTGCCAAAGTATATATACAACATTAAGGGGACCAATGTGTTTTTTTTTAAATAAATAAATGATTTTACAACTCTTGCAAAATATTCCACTAATTACGAGTTCTTTCTTGTATTTCAACATTTGAGGCATTCAGTGATACCTCAAAGTGCGCGAAAATCGTAGAACCCTGAGAAAAAACACATGTCCATCCCTAAGATAAACTCATCTTTCAAACCACATTTGTGAGAGGCTTAATGATTTTTAGCCATCCTTCTTTACTAATTCACTGGGTACAACATTATTGGGACCAATGTAAATACACAGCATTAAGGGGACCATGGACTATATACAGCATTAAGGGGACCAGTAAATAATCAACATTGTAGGGACCAGTGTTTCATCAAACTGCAGCGTTTGAATGAGGTCAGTATGTTTGATAGCATTTGACTATGGATGATCAATAAGTCAACAGACCTCCGTGGCCCTATGGTCCAGATTTCTCTTAACAATACCTGTAATACCTATTAGACGTCAATAGGTCAGCTTTCAGCGTCTTCTGACCCTTCTAGATAAGTGTTTGTGTTTTATGTCCCACCAACAGCTAAGGTCATACAGAGACGGGACCTCGGTTTAAAGTCTCCTCCGAAAGTCTGAGAAGCCCCGGATCGATCCTGCGATCCCTGTTTTACAAGGCGAATTGCATAACCACTACACCACGGAGGCTTCTAACACTTCTAGTTACTGGTCATGTCTGGTAGTTGGGGGAAGTGCAGAATAACATGCGGTCTCAAACTTATGCGGATGGCCTTTCCAGCACTGGTTAAGTCTTGACTTGAACGTGTTGCGGGAGGGTGAACTCACGTTTTCACTGAGCGTATTCCAAGCATTTACTACCCTGTTACTTAATACGTTTGCTCTCCTCTTTAATCCGGAGTGTTTTTTTAACAAGTTCTTAAGAGTCCCCTCTTCTTGATCTTGCTGCAGCCATAGAAAAGACTATATCTTTGTCCACTTTGTCAATGTCGTTAAGAATTTTATACACTTGTATCATATCCGCACGCTTTCTTCTATACTCGAGGGTGGGAAGACCGGGTTTCTAAGCCTCTCTGGATAACCGAGATGCCTGATTGACTTAACTAGGCGGATCACACGACGTTGAACGTTTTCTAATGAAATAATGTCCTTTTTGAAATGGGGGAGGGAGAGCAAACGACCGCTGCGTACTCCAAATGGGGTCTTACAATGGATTTATACAGATTTACCATGAATTCAAATATAACAAGATATGATTTACCGACAAACAAACCCACGTACTCAAATGAGCACCCATCAAGGTCTGTGTTTCTGAGATAGTAGGCCTTTTTATGAAGTGGATCTGAGGCGTGGCCCCAACGGACCCTCGGTTGGTCGGGTATAAAAGCCAAGGCCTGGCCGAGCCTAGCCGAGCCGACGAGCCAAAGATTTTATATTTTTAAGATATATATGGATGGATTCTGAGATATAAGGCCCTTAGTGAAGTAGAGGAGTATGGGGATGGCCCCGGCGCTTCCATGGGATCCCCAGGTTGGTGTCACTGAATACATCTTATCATAAGGTACATAAATATATATGGTTTAGGGGTGGGGATCTGAATGATTTCTGAGATATAAGGCTTTTTATGAAGTGGAGATATGTGGCCCCGACCTGAAACGTTCAACTAACTGTTTTATCATAAGATACAAAAATATATATTGTTTATGAGTGGCGACCTGAACGGGTTCTGAGATATTAGGCCTTTCATGAAGTGGAGGGCAGGGGCATTGCCCAGATGCACCCCGAGAGACAATGAATGCATCTTATCGTAAGGTCAAGAATACATATGGTTTAGGGTTGCAGATCAGAGCAGTTTCTGTGATAATATGTCTTCTATGGGTTGGGAAATGGCCCCGACGCACCCGGGGGAGGACCCTCAAGTTGGTGCCACTGAATGCATCTTATCAAGAATATATTATTTGGTTTTGGCGTGGGGATCCGAAGGTTTCTGAGGTACAATGCCTTTTATGAAGAGAAGTTATGGGCATGGCCCTGGGGGATGCTTTGATATTCTCTTGCAAAATCTATCATATATCCCTGTAACTTTCAGGAGAACCGCCGTGCGGTTACTGAGAACCTGTTTGTAAAAAGTTTTGGCCGCCTTTTGCATACATTTTGGCCGACTTTTGCATACCCTCAGAGTTAAGGAAGAAGATTTATCTGTTTGTTTGTTTGTATTGGAGGTTAACGGCCCTGTCAACACAATTTAGGTCATTTTTCAGCCGGTTAGGTTACCTATCCACACTTTTTTCTGGGCAGGCTTATACTTAAGTAGTTAACCAGTACAGTGTGCATTCTTTGGCCATAAACTGAAAACTGCCCTGCTTGAATCAGCAGGAGAGAATGGCCATAGAAAAGATTTCATGATTCATCTCCATGAAAGAATGTTACTAACCCCGCAAGATATCGAACCCGCGTCCTCCTGATCACCAGTCAGATGCGTATCCGGCTGATCTACCGAGGCCGGCAAGAGGAAGAACCAGTAAGTCGCCCAATTTCCTTTTGGAGACTAAATTAGTAGGTCTCTTACTGCTGTGGTTTGCCGCTCCCTCCAGATCAAGGCAGGTTCTGTTTACGGATTCTCCATTGATAACGATCGGCGCAACTTAAGTGAAATATTCCTTAAAGGGCAGTAAAATCAAAACAAGATGACCAAAATGGTCCTATATTGCTAACATGAGCTAAGAGATTGACTTACTAAATATTGAAGATTCACACGGTAGATTGATAAGGATCTAGCTCCAGGGCTATAATTCGAACGTTCTTACACGAGATATAGCTATGTCCCAAATATCAATGGTCTCGGGTCATTTTGGTTACAGACATGAAGCTTGCCTTATATTGGTCTGTATAAAGTACGTGATCCATTGTATGGGGCCATTTTTGACCCAAGGGTATTATTTGAGCAGTTTTTGGTAGAGGTCCCCTAGACAAAGCTGCAAGCCTATATCAAATGCCAGGGTCCTTTAGTTTCGGAGCAGAAGTTTTTTAAGGTTTTCTCTACATAAGTCTGTAAAACAAGTGGGTTCCAGTATGCGGCATTTTTTTTGGTTCCGGAGCTTTAATTCGAACAATCTTAGTAGAAGGTCATCAGATGAAGCTATGTAGCAAATATCAAAGGCTATGGTCTTCTGGTTTTAGACAATGAGTTTGTTAAGGTTTTCCCTATAAGAGAACATAATTTCCAAACGCAATAATTTAATAATTTGAACAATCTTGGTTGAGGTCTTCTAGACTAAAGTTTGTTTAAACTATTTCAGGCCTATGCCATCTAGTTTCAGATAATAAGATTTTTGAAGTGTTTCCCTATACAACGAGGGCTTTAATTTGAACAATCTTCGTGTCTTTTTAAAGGCCCAGTCAACACTAATTAGATCATATCGAGTCGGTCAGTTTACCTAACAACACTTCCTCGGCAGGCTTATATGTAAGCATTCAACCAGTACAGTACAAATTTTTTCGCCAGAAACTGACAACTGCCCTTCTTGATTCAGCAGAAGAACAATCTCAGTAGAGCAGTCCTAGATGAATCTGTGTACCAAATATCAAGAGCCCGGGCCTTATCTAAAGGTAAAACATGTTGGACATTGGGCACCGCCATTTTGGCCCCAGGGGCTATAATTTGAACACTCTTTGTTAAAGTAGAAGTAAAACAAAGATCAGGAATCGATACAATTAACTTACTCTACCCATCAAAGACACCAAAAGGAAAGACACTCAAACATTAAGCGACCAGACCATAATGGAATCCTAAACAAAGGAAGGCCATAAGGACAGATACTTTCCCACAAAATGGCCATATGGCCATCCAAAATAAAAAGACACAAGTGATACACACAGTAAGTAACAAACAACAACATAAATAAATCGCCACAGAAGAACCGCCTTGGAACGGTCAGTGGAAAGATTTCCACTGGGGGGCTTAAATCCATTTTACGTGGCCACAATCCTCGCCCTTACTTCCGTCGCGATTTAGACAAATAATTTGTACAGTCCGCATGAAGGCCTCCTAACTCATCAGTGCAACATCTCCGTGAACACAACTAATAAAAGAACCACAGAGGTGAGACAACGATGAGGCCTCAACAGCAAGAAACCACTGAAATGCTGGAGCAAAAGAAAACCAACAGTTAGACTCCGATGGGCCCGACCAGAGACAGAGCATCAGACACGTACCAACATTACCTTGAATTAGATCTCTCTAATTCTCAATAAGCCTTTACGTTGGAACCGTCATAGAATCTGAGGCCTGACCCACCGGCGTGCAATTAAAGAGGGAAGCAAAGTTGCCAACCGTGATAGGGTTAACTACCATGCATGCAGTCTGTCGTATAATATCCATGCTGTACCCAATCTTTTTATATCGAAGAATGATTTTACGAAATTGGGTGCTAAAGTCATTGCGGTTATATATTTTTCTGAATTTATATACTAAGTCACCATAAAATTCGGGTTCCGATAGACCTTGTTGCAGAAGGGATTTAAGTCAAATATTGAATTTTGAAATTAAATCAGAATGGCGTCAATAAAATTTTGAAAAGGCTTTGCGTAGTTTAAGGTACCGATAACCCTGATTCAGAAGTTTAGCCGTTAATAATTTATTTCGAGTGTTGCAGTCAGTAACATGACTACACACTCTAGCAAATCGAAATAATTGCGAAATATAAACGCAATAGGTAGGCGCACGAGGAACATCACCATCCAAAAAAGGAAAATTTACAATCTCAAAATCAAAGTCATCGCGTTTATCATAAATTTTGCACGAAACAAACCCATCTACAATAGATAGATGTAAATCCAAAAACGGGGCCTCGGTATCAGAAGAATTTGCTTTGTTTAACTGAAGTTCTGGGGGGTAAATCTGACTGATCAAACCATCGAAATAGGTATTATCAATATTTAATAAATCATCTAAATATCTAAAAGTGGAGCTAAAAGCTTCAATAATTTCAGATTGGTTATCAATGGAAAGCGACAAAATGAAGTCTCTTTCATAACAATACAATAATAGATCAGCCACAAGAGGTGCGCAATTCGTACCCATCGGAATGCCCACAATTTGTCTAAATAACTGGGTACCGAATCTAATATAAATATTGTCAAGTAGAAAGGCGAGGGCATCACACACTTTCTGACATTACTAAAGTGTATACTTCTTATGCTCTTTAGAAGTGAAAAATGCATTTCTGACATAACATGCAAGATAGAGAGAATCTTCTCTGTGAAAAGCCTATTCAATATAATCAGTAAGCTTTTCTTTTATACGATTATGAGGAAGTGTAGTGTAAAGAGTGGAAAAATCGTAAGTAGACAGACTTAAAGCACGACAATGTCTGGATTTCAATTTATTTAAAACCTCATTCGAATTTTTTATAGACCAAAACAGATTTCTTCCTGATCTTTAAAAGACTTTATCACAATATTTAATCACATGCGTGTTAATAGCAGTAAGACAGGAAGTTAATAATTTAGAAAGTACAGTGGTAGCGCAAGAGCTAGAATTTGCAATAAACTTTATAAAGTCCAGCTTTGTAAAGTCCACGAAGCTGGACACCAAACTTTAATGGCCTGGGAATCTAGTTTCAGACAAGAAGATGTTTAAGGTTTATACCCTATATAATTCTAAGTCCTGTGGGTCCCTAGGCGTGGGGAGCTTTTGGCCCCCAAGACTTTGACATTTTCATTAGGTCTACTGGTCAAGACTGTGTACCAAATATCAAGGGCCTTCGAAAAAGAAATTTTTTAAAGGTTTTCAAAATATGTTATAAAAAACATGTGGGAATCTAGGTGGGGGCATTTGTGGTCCCAGGGCTATAATTTGAACAAGTAGAGGTCCACTAGGCGAAGCTTTCTACTAAATATCAAGGGTCTGAGCCTCCTTTATATCTATTGTCGGTAATAAGAGAGTAATTTTTATAACTATGGTTTCAGACAAGAACATTTTGGAAGGTTTTCCCATTATAAGTCTATGTGAAACCTTTGGGCCCAGAGAAGGGCCATTTTTGCCCCAGGGCTATAATTTGAACCAGAAGACAGCTAGCAACCGAGAAATTCAAGTTCAAAAGTGTGGACGACGGACGGTCGCCTGCCTATACTATAAGCATACCTTGTGAGCCTTCAGCTCAGGTGAGCTAGAAAAGTGGAGACACCATTTTTGATTATATTTATGCGCAAGGGCAGGTAACTCCAAAGCGGTTCGTCCTGTGAGGCCCAAATTCGAACTCGATGTAGAGTATATGCCTCTCCTAGTTATCTACAAGTTACCAGAAACAGCTGAGAAAGCTGAAGATGTCGTTTTTCCATCGTATGCCTATGGGAATATTGTTTATGCTCAAGGGGATGTAATTCCGTAACCGGTTGTCGAATTCAATCCGAATTCCAACTCATCTGAGATATTAAGCTTGTCCTTGTTTATTAAAAGTTTCAAAAAGATCAGATCGACAAGAGCTGAGAAAAGGTGGAGACACAATTTTTTGCTCATCTTTACTCTCAAGGGCAGGTACTGTAACTCCAATCCGTTGGTCCTGCGAGACCCAAATTCGAACTCAAACTAGACTATATGCCTCTCCTGGTTATCTGCAAGTTTGATAAAGATAAGATCAGTAATGGCTGAGAAAAGTTGGAGACGTCGTTTTTCCAATGTAAGCCTATGGGAAAAATTTTTTTCATTCATCAAGGGGATGTGACTCCGTAACCGGTTGTCGGATTAAAGTCAAGTTCGGATTCGTCTGAGATATTATGCTTGTGCTTGTTTACTTAAAGTTTCAAAAAGGTCAGATCAAAAACAGCTTAGAAAAAATGGAGAAACCATTTTTCCCTTATATGTAACTCCAAAGCCGTAGGTCCTGTGAGGCCCAAATTCGAACTCAACGTAGAATACATGCCTGTCCTGGTTATCTGCAAGTTTGATAAAGATCAGATCAGAAATGGCTGAGAAAAGTTGGAGACGTCGTGTTTCCCCATAGAAAGTCTATGGAACGTGTTTGTTTACATGGCAACAACAGTTCTGATCAAAACTGGTTCAAAACCTAATGAAGTTAATCCCCCAACCCAGTGATGCTACACATAAAATCTGATCAAGATTGGCCAGCTAGTAATGGAGATATTCAAGTTCAAATGTGTGGACGTCGGATGCCTGCCTATACTATAAGCTTACATTGTGACCTTCGGCTCAGGTGAGCTTAAAACAGGAGCTCCACAAGCGGGGCATTATACACCCATGTCATTTAATGGGCTGCAGGGATGACTTTATACTTGGTGGTACCTGTCGGCTTGCACACAACACATCGTCTCATGATAGTTACCACTTCTGCCAAGTTATTTTAAAATCCATCCAAGAATAACAAAGTTATTGACCAGACAAACAAAATATCCGTTTTTGGCCATCAACCTCCGAGGATGACCTTGACCTTAAAGGTACTATACTAGGTCTTAAATGTGACACATTGTCTCACGGTGGTTGGAATTGCTGACATGTAATTTTCAAAATCCATTTAGGAATAACAAAGTTATTGACCAGACACAAGACCCCTTGACCTACAAGGATGACCTTGACCTTGGCGGTACTGACCCAAGTCTTATGGCACTGCACATTGTTTTGACTGGACACAAAAATTACCTTTTTTGATGTTCGACCTCCAAAGTATGACCTTGAAAAACCATCCTGGGACTTGCGTACTATTTTTCATGCTCCCCGTAGAAAGTAAACGGGAAATTTTCTGGGTATATAATAAGTCTGTATATTGTCTTTGTTTGTGATGGAGTTTAACGGCCCAATCAACAATATTTAAATCATTTTTGAGCCGGTCAGTTTACCTATCCACACTTCTCATGGGCAGGCTTATACGTAAGCGGTTAACCTTATTTGCCTTTCTTGAATCAGTGGAAGGGAAAGAATGACAATAGAAAAGATTTCATATCAAACTCCATGAAAGAATTTTGCCAAGCCCGGCAGCCAGTCAGAGGCGCATCAGACTGAGCTACCAAGGCCAGCCTACTGTATCGCGGTTTTGTTTGATTTGAGGTTTAACGTCCCCATCAACACTGTATAGGTCATTTTGGAGACGTTGCTTCCAATTTTGTGGGACTTTTACCCGACATTGAGATAGAATGACATCTCAAGCCCTGTCGCCCAATAGAACCAATAGGGTTTATAAGCATGGATGGACCGACTCGCACCGCTTTGCCTGGGCAGGCTTAGATCCTCAAAGCGGTTTACCAGTACTCGTGTGCGGTCGGTTTCAGCTCTGCGTGGAAGCATCCTGTAGCCCATCTATTTCTTCCAGCCCCGATGGGAGGGAGGTGGGGGGGGGGGCTAAAACTGCATCGCAGTAAATGTATGCTATCGAATGTCAAGGTTTTCAGCGAACTAGGCCCCAGGTGTCCAGCAACTTTTCAAAGTACATGTTCTCTGAAACTGCTTGGCAATTCCAGTTATTTTGATGCAGCTGCCTTGACAATCAATGAACGAGAATTTGTTCAACTGGTCATGGGCACATGACCAAAATGGCTGTCATAAACATATCTAATAAAACAAAAACAAAAACAAAATAAAATAAAATATTTTCTCCACGGCCAATTTCTTGAAACTCCAATGTGACCGAGTACTACATTCTCTATAAATAACACCACGTTGACCTTGACCTATTATGAGTATAAAAATATGAGATAGGAAAAAAGGACCAAATAATTCTCAAGAATCAGGGGAGCGATCAGCACCTCATGATCCTCTTATTTTAACCCGTTTTGAACTGAAAACCCCTAAACGGGTAATTGGCAAACAGTGCGGCCAATATCAGACGCCGCAGAACACGGCGTCTGATCAGGGCCTACACTTTTTGCACGGGCTTGATATGTCATTTCATCTCAATGTCGGGTAAAAGTCCCACAAAATTGTAAGCAACGTCTCCAAAATGACCTTTACAGTGGTGACGGGGACTTTAAACCTCAAAACAAACAAACAAACACAAAGTTCACTGTACTAGATCAAAATCACACCAACTTGTCAGTGATGACCACTTATTGATCAATGTGCCATCTACAGCAGCAAACGTATTGTGTCATGTTGACATTCACATCAGGTACTGTACAGGTCACAGTTGCAAAACTGGCACACTTCATTGTCAAACCATCACGTGAACAAGTCCGTGAAATGAACACCCCCTAAAACCCCACTTTATATAGAGAAAACTGGGGTTTACGGGGGTATAAATTATTTTCTTATTTCTGCTCCAAGACATAGGTTGTGGGTACTCGTTAGAACCGCCTCATTGAGGCGGTTCTAACGAGCACCCACCACCTATGTTTGCAGTATAATCAAGAAAAATATCACGGATTTTCACCAGAAAAGTAGCCATTTTGGAGATAAGAAAAATGCACTATGTCGCACAGGTGTGTTATCGTAATGCATGATTTACATGTCTTGACAGTGCTTTGTGACAAATGGAGTACATTCTAGCCATCAATGACACAGAAATAAATCAAAACCTTTTGATCTGACAATTTTGAAATCATTTATTTTAGTTGAATGAAGGGAATGTTGCAGCTGAAACACAATGGGTAGTAAAATGAGCGAACGTTTTTATGCTGTCCCCAACTTTGAAAAAAAGGCATATTGCTTCTCGCTTGTCCGTTCATACGTTCGTTCGTCACGCTTCCTCATGCATAGCATAACTTTATGACCATATATGCTATTGTTTTGAAATTTCATGTAGGGATTCCTCATGAAACAAGTTGATCCGGATTTGTTTTCTTATCCGAATTATCCCCCTTTTTGAGTTATTTCCCCTTTAATTAAATAACATAGAAATCTCGTTAGCAAGATATCTCAAAAAGTCTTTGACCTAGAACCTTGATATTTGGTATACTGATTGGGACTTAGGAGGAGATCACCTGAATAAATTGTCAACCAATTTAATGGATTTTTTTAGAGTTATGGGCTTTTACAATTTCTGGCCATTTTATTGTGTTGATTTCGGGTCATTTAATGGTTCTGCTTTCTTGAGCAAGGCATGGCCTTAGAACCATGTATGCTAGTGTTTTGAAATTTCTTACATGGATGTCTCATCAAAAACGTGATCCGTATTTTTTTCTTATCCGATTTCTCCTATTTTTGAGTTATTTTCCCTTTCAATGAAATAACATGCAAATCTCGTTAGCAAGATATCTGAATAGGTATTTCAACTAGAGCCTTGATATTTGGTTTACTGATTGGGTCTGAAAATAAGATTACCTGATTAAAATTTTCAACCAAATTTAATGAAATTTTGTTGTAGTTATGGCCTTTTGCAATTTCTGGCCATTTAATTGTGTTTCTTTCTTGTAGCAAGATATTTAAAAAACTATTTAAACTGTTGCCTAAAAACTTGACAGGCTGATTTGTAATGACTAGTACACCTGATTAACATTGAAAAAAAATGTTTTTGTTTTTTTTGTTGTTGTTTTTTTTGCAATAATGGCCTTTGAAAATTTGGCCATTTATGGACAAGCATATGGTTGGGGGCATAGTGTTTTACAAACACCATTTCTAGTTGTTAAATTATTTCCATTCTGACCCCCCTTGAACCCCACTTTTATATAGTAAAACTGGGGTTTCCGGGGGTAAACCTTATTTTTCATATTTCTGCTCTAAAATAAAGATAGTGGGTACACGTTAGAACTGTCTCGATGAGGCGGTTCTAACGTGTACCATAATCTACATTTTGAGCAGAAATAAGAAAAATATCACAATTTTTCATCTGAAAATTTTATCTTTTTTTTCAGTGGTAAAGTTTACAATGTAATTGTATAGGCGTGTTTCGTAATGGCCCCTCTTTGACTTTGCTGTTGTAACCGAAGGAGAACTTATCAACAAAATGTCTGTAGAATCCCTGGAGCTAACGCTGACACTATCAGGTAATTTTGTCTGACAAATCACTTTTTTCAGTAGAGGCCTTCGTGGTGTAGTGGTTACGCTACTCGCCTTGTAAACCAGGGATCGCAGGATCGATCCCGGGCTTCTCCAGACTTTCGGATGAGTCTTTAAACCGAGGTCCCGTCTCCGTATGACCTTAGCTGTTGGTGGGACGTAAAACTCAAACACACTCACACTTTTTTCAGTACTTTCAGTACTTTGATCAAATCAATGAAAGAATGATCGAAAAGTTCATTTCTTTACAAACGCCTTGCATAACTAGGCTTCACACGGCCCCCGCCCACTGGGGCTTTAAGAAATAGATGGGTTGCATGATGCTCCCACGCAGAGCTGAATCCGGCCGTACACGAGTACTGGTAAACCGCTTAGAGTCGGAACGTCCATGCTTATAAACCCTATTGGTTTCATTGGGCGACAGGGCTTGAGATGTCATTTCATCTCAATGTCGGGTAAAAGTCCCACACAATTGGAAGCATCCTCTCCAAAATGACATTTACAGTGTTGACGGGGACGTTAAACCTCAAATCAAACAAACAAAACAAAAAAATTGGCGGCACAAAGCAAAAAAGCTCTTTGAACATGTTCATCCACCGAAGACTCAGATCAACTTTTGCACCTGTGTACTCTGATCAGAGCGCTTGCTTTTCACTTTAAAGATGGCTCATTACGAAAACACGCATATACAAATACACTGTAAATTTTACCGCCGAAAAAAAACGAATATTTTAAGATGAAAAATTATGATATTTTTCTTATTTCTGCTAAAATATAGATTGTGGGTACTCGTTAGAACCGCGTCATCGCGGCAGTTCTAAAGAGTACTCACAATCTATATTTTAGAGCAGAAATAAGTAAAAAGCAGGTATACCCCTGTAAACCCCAGTTTTTCTGTATAAAAGTGGGGTTCAAGGGGGTCAAAATTATATAGGCGTGTTTGGGTTTAAACAATCTATTTTTTTTTAAACTATTCACATATACAGAACACAATATTATAATGTTATTTATCAAGTAATTTCGTACTGGCCCAGGTACAGGTCCGAGGTTTGCTGCATTGGCCCGAGGCCGAAGGCTGATGGCTAATGCAGCTGACCGAGGACTTGTAACATGGTCAATGCAAAATTACATGTACTTGACCAATGACAATTTCATTAATTGACACAATTAAAAAAATATGACTATTGATTTTTTGACCTCAGTTAATATTGGTTGACCTGGTGTAAATACGGATGACCTCCGATAAATACAGAATAGCCAATTAATAATACATGGTACAGCTCTGAGCTTATAAAAATCATCTGTTTTCGTGATGATATTTACGAATCTTCTAAAAGTAGTCAGGACAGTTGTATCCAAATCGTTGTAATGAACATGCCTCTAAACCCACTTTATATAGAGAAAACTTGGGTTAAAGGGGGTAACCTTATTTTCTTATATCTGCACCAAGACAGAGGTTGGGTCTAACGAGCACCCATGAACATCCTCTAAACTCCACGTTATATAGAGAAAACTTGGGTTTACGGGGGTAACCTTAATTTCTTATTTCTGCACCAAGACAGATGGTGGGTCTAACGAGCACCCATGAACATGCCTCTAAACCCCACGTTATATAGAGAAAACTTGGGTTTACGGGGGTAACCTTAATTTCTTATTTCTGTTCCAAGACAGGGGTTGGTTCTAACCATTACGCACACACGCCTATACAAATACACTGCCACCTTTATCGCCGAAAAAATGAAAATTTTATGATGAAAAATTGTGATATTTTTCTTATTTCTGCTTAAAATATAGTTTGTGGGCACCCGTTAGAACCGCCTCATCGAGGCGGTTCTAACGAGTACCCACAACCTATATTTTAGAACAAAAAAAAGAAAAATAAGGCATACCCCCGGAAACCCCAGTTTTACTATATAAAAGTGGGGTTCAAGGGGGCCAAAATTATATAGGCGTGTTTTCGTGATGGAACACCAAAAAACCTGTTCTTAGCATATGATAAGAAAAATATCACTTTTTTCAAGAATATGACCGTATTATAGGTATGAAATCACATGGATGTTATATCGCAATGGACCATGACGAAAACACACCTATATAATTTGGAACCCCTTGGACCCCACTCTTTTATAGTAAAACTGGGTTTACAGGGGTATGTTTCTTATTTCTGCTCAAAAACATAGATTGTGGGGTTCTAACGAGTACCCACAATCTAAGTTGAGCAGAAATCTGAAAAATATCAGGAATTTTATCTGAAAAAAAAAATCATTTTTTGGTGGTAAAATTTTACAATGTATTTGAATAGGCATGTTTTCGTAATGCAAGTTTTTGCACAGACAGATTTGAGACTGTACATGCTAGCAGACCTTTTTTCACCTGTCCCGACCAAATTGCAACATTATTTTCTAGATGCCATTTAAATTTACATTACAAAAACATGTCTATTCAAATATATTGAAAATTTGGCCACTTAAAGTGAAAATTTTCAGAAACAAAATCCTGACATTATCCATTTTTTCTGCCCTATACATAGATTGTAGGTACTCGTTAGAACCGCCTCGGCGAGTTGGTTCTTACGAGTACCCACAATTAATGATTGAGCAGAAAAATGAAACACAATGTACAATCATTCGAACCCCTGTTTAAATAATACATGCACATAAAAAGGCTTTTTATTGGATCAAAATTATATGGGCCTGTGTTCGTGATGGTTGTGTTTCAAAAA
>CAUZLF010000267.1:0-70079 GCA_963580285.1 Lucinisca nassula | reverse complement strand
GATGTGGAAAAGCTCACACAATACCTAATTTCCGAGCTGAAAACTACCTCTCTTGCTGCAGATAATTTCTTCAGGATAGTTCAGTTGGTGCAAACAAGACTGTTGATGTACAATAAACGTCGGAGTGGGTCAATTGATGGAATAACGTAAGTTGTAATTTACTTTTTCTGCCACACTAAATTGACAGCTGCTGGATCTTCAGATTTTCTTTTTGAAAATAGGGACATAAGACTAGATAAGTGGAGTATTTGTGTTAATTCAGGGATAATTTCAACAAAAGCATATATTGTGGCTACTTAATTTAACAGCCTCACTGAGGCAGTTAAGATGAGTACCCACAATGTAAGTTTACATTGAGCAAGCTGGGTGTCAGTAGCAAACATCTAAATGACAACTTTTACATCTTTGTTCCAATTATATAGAAACTTCTCAGGAAACTTAGGAGAGCTCTATCAAACTAGCGAGAAAGGTTCTGCTGCAGTGAACAAGATGGCACCAAGAGCTAAAAATAGAAAACCTTTACATTACAACTCCTAAACCTTTGGTCTCAAGGTCGAGGTCATGGACTTAGTTATATATGTTAAGGTTTTTAGAGCTCATATCTTCGAAATCACATGATACATTAGGTTCATATTGTGTATGAAGAAAAATAAAGGTCCAAAGTTTATTCAACAATAGCGCTTGTTAAAACATGATGGCTACAATGTCATCGATAAATGTTCAGGGAAACTCGTGGGTACAGATTCTGTTTACTCACATAGGCAAACCATTGAAACAGTGGTTTTATGGGGAAAAAAAGATTAAAGTGTTATTTTTCCCATTAGGAAGTTATGTATTCTACTGTGTCCTATCTTTGACCACAGAAATATATTTTCGAAAATTCAAATAATTCGATTACAGTTTTGTAGCCTTAATAAGTATGAATGTCACCTGTGAAAAATGCCCAGCTACCTCAGTACGATAGCAATAAAATTTCTAATTTATAATGGAACATAACATTTCCATTTTTGTTTGCTTATTAGAATATTAGTTAACCTGAATTGAGGCCGGCCTCGGTAGCTGTCGGATGCTCATCTGACTGATGATCAGGAGGACAGGTTCGATACCTGCCGGAGTCAGCAACATTTTTTCATGGAGATTGACCATGAAATATTTTCTACGGTCATTCTCTCCCTTCCGCTGATTCAAGAAGGGCAGTTGTCAGTTTCTTGCGAAAGAATGTGCACTGTACTGGTTAACCGCTTACGTATAAGCCTGCCCAGGAAAAGTATGGAAACTGACCGGCTCAAAAATGACCTAAAATAGTGTTGACTGGGCCGTTAAACTCCCACTTCAAACAAACAAACAAAAACCTGAACTGAATATGCTGAAAGCTCACAAGCAGTGTTGGAAAATTCCACTCGTCCACTCGCCATGACGAATAAAAATTTTGGATGAGTAAAAAACAAAAAAAAAGGAAGTGTCTCCAGTGGCAATGAAATATGTTCTATGAAAGGGTTATCCTTTGGAAGCAAGGGATATGCTACAGAAAGGATTTGTTTGATTTGGGGTTTAACGTCCCTGTCAACACTATAGGTCATTTTGGAGACGCTGATTTTGAGGGACTTTTACCCGACATTGAGATGAAATGACATCTCAAGCCCTGTCGCCCAATGAAACCAATAGGGTTTATAAGCATGGACGGTCCGACTCGCACCGCTTTGCCTGGGTGGACTTAGATCCTCTATGCCCTGTACCAGTACTCTTGTTTCAGCTCTGTGTAGAAGCATCACACAGCCCATCTATTTCTTCAAGCCCTGTTGGTCAGGGGCCGTTGCTACAGAAAGGAAAAGTATCGAGTGTACAAGTTATTCTGGGCTAGATTAGCTGGCTTCAGCCAATTAGGCCTCATCATTGACCCTCAGATATTTTCAAAATTCCAGAAAATACAAACTTCACTATGATAAAGGGCAGGGCGACTTTTTACGGCACCATCACATTCCCTTAACACTGGCTTTTGTGATGTTTGATGTTTGGAAGTGGCTATTGACAGCCGGCTGTCTATAGCGAATTCGCTATTGACAGCCGGCATTGGGACAGATAGGCCTGAGCAAACAGTGCAGACCCAGATCAGAAAGAGCTGTCCGATCAGGGTCTACACTGTTTGCCATTCTGTCTGCACCTTTTGGACTCCTTGCTGGATCGTCAAACAAACTTAAAATTTTAGGAGAATTATAGAAAGTCCTCAAGGTGTCCCAAATTTTCGGATTTTTAAGGTACACAACAGAATTGAAAAGTATAGTCTTCTGTTATTCAGACTTCAAAACTATGCCACAAAAAAAAGGATCTTGATGAGATGGACGAGTCTATAATGGGTGATCTCACTGAGGTGGAAAACTACCTGTTAAAAACCCAAGATCTAATGAAAATCAGGGGAAAGGTAAGTCTACTAAAAATCTCAGGTTTACCATCTAGTTATACTTTGCTCTAATCATTATCTTCACTTCTGTTTAAAGTGGGGCCCTAACTTCAGCTCCACAGTACAGCCAACAGGACATTCCTATAAATTTTATCGCTTTTGTCACCATGGCATAGGGACTATTGACACATGTTCCTGTCACTTGGCCCCCACCCATCGGGGCTTGAAGAAATAGATTGGGCTGCATGATGCTTCCACGCAGAGCTGAAACCGACCGCACATGAGTACTGGTGAACTGCTTAGAGGCTCTAAGCCTGCCCAGGAAAAGTGGTGCGAGTCAGATTGTCCATGCATATAAACAACTATTGGTTTCACTGGGCGGCAGAGCTTGATATGTCATTTCATCTCAGTCGGGTAAAAGTCCCACAAAATTGGAAGCAACATCTCCAAAATGTCCTTTACAGTGTTGACATGGACGTTAAACCTCAAATGAAACAAACAAAAACAGTGTTGGTGGGGACGTTAAAACTCGAATCAATCATTTGTCACCATGATAGTTTTCACCATGACATGAGACAAATAGAAATGTCCTGTTTGCTGTCCTTTATGTTTACAGTTTGAAAATTTACATGTATAATTTCCTTAACCTCACCCAGTGGGTAGGGAAACCAGGCTTACCACAGAGTCAAGGGTTTATAATTGAAGCACACCTCTTGAAGCTGTTTCAATTTCAAATGTTTCAATATATTGGAGATTTAAGGTTAAGGTCAACAATAAGTAATTGATGTCGCCGCAGAATTTTACGAGCGTTGACCAGCAACGTCATTGCCTCACGGGTTACCAAACAAATGTCTTCATTGAAAACGTCCTATTCTCCTATGCCATGTCTGTAAAATGATACATTTAAATTGTCGGTCGTGATGGAAAAAACATGATGTAGTTAATTTATTACAATGCAAAGTTCACAACTGCAAGCCATTTACTGCTATTTTTCAAATGAATTAGCTTAACAGTAAGAGAAAATATATGTAAAATAGTATGTTTATCTAGCAACAATAAACCATAATTGTGTGCGCAAGTAGAAAACTTCTTGCTAAGCCTTAAAGTCTCTCTCACAGGCACACAGAATCTGTTTGCGATGCATTAAAGGTCAGAATAATTCTGAGTTTACCCTCGAGTTAACACACGGTAAATGCCACAGCTCTCTTTTAAAAGCGTTGTTGACATATTTGCTCATGCATGATGTTTTGGAAATTATGTTCATAAAACTTGCTCAGAATGATTATCTTGACAATATGTTGGTCAAGTTTGAATATGGGCCATGTTGGGTCAAAAAGTAGGTCAGTAGGTCAAATCATAGTAAAACATAGTCCAGTTTTGGTCCAATCATCACTCGACTTGCTCAGAATGATCACCTTGACAATATCTCGGTCAAGTTCGAATGAGTCATGTGGGGTCAAAAAGTAGGTCAGATTGCCTGTGAACACTACAAACTTTCTCAGAGTGGTGTCCTTGACAGTATGTCAGTCAAGTTCTAAACTGGGTCACGTGGGGTCAAAAGGTAGGTCACTAGGTCAAACAGTAGAAAAATGCTCTACAGGTTATATTTAGCATAATCAGCTTCAGACTTGCCCAGAATGATGTCCTTGAAAAATCTGTGTCAAATTCAAAACTGGGGTCAAAAAGTAGGTCACAAGATCAGATCATAGAAAAAAACTTGTGAACACTTTAGAGGTCATATTTATAGCCTTATCAACTTCAAACATGACCTAAATGCTTTGAGAGAGCTTATAGAATTGCACACTCTGTTGTCTGTCATCGTCCGTTGTCATCCTTTATTGTCTATCATCATCTATTCCACAATTTGGAACAGAAATATCTTTGCAGCCTGCAAGCAGACCTCAACAGAATTTCATTTGTAGCATGTCTTTGTAGGGGGATTGCTTGCATATGCATTGTTTGCTCACCCAAGCACAAAGTGCTAATGTGCATGGTGAGCTGTTGTGATCGGTGAATATCAGTTGTCTGTTGTGTGCTATTCATCAATAGGTTGCTTTAAATCTTTTAAACCTTAGGGTTTCTTGATTCAAACTTTATCATAAACGCCATTTCTTCAAAATATCCTTCATTAATAAGGGTATGGATTTTATAGATTTGCCCAGTATCTTCCGTGAGAGATCGGTGCTTTCTTCCATTCCTGCTTATTTTCAAAATACTGAAACACCTATAATTTGCTATAAATATAACAAACCTGTTAGATCTATCATTTTTAATTTCAATAAACTTGTTTCAGATCTTGATGTTGATACTAATACTCCTGATTCATGTGATTGTAAAAACTCAAAGTATTGCTATCCTGCTGCTGGTCATGTAATTACTGGCAATTTGAAAATTATTCCTGATTCTAGGATAAGGAATATAATTTCTAAAGGACCGAAATATCGGTTTCCTTCTAAAATTGATTTCAGTAAATGTAGAGATGAAATCGCTGCTTCCTTGAATGAATTCGGTAATCGTTGGTGTAAGCGAGAGTATGTTGAGCATAAAGCCCTTAAGGACTGGAAACTTAGCATTTTAAAACTAGTGAATAAACGCATTTCTTTCTATTCTCAAAATACTAACTTATTACCTCCTAAGCCCAAGACGTCTTTACGTCATCTTAAACTAGGTATTCAAGAATTTCATAATAAGTTTGTTTTGGCCCCTGCAGACAAGGCCGCTAACAACGTCGTCGTTGTGTGACGGCTCCACTATGTTAACACGCTTAAGCAGGAGCTTGGTGGTACTATGGCCTATGAACTTCAGCCTTTAGCTGAAGAGAGAGCTATAGTAGATAAACATGTTTGTCTTTCAGCCACCAAGTTTGCTGTGTGTGTTAACGAAGGCCAAGGCAAGCTTCCTACGCTATACTGGTTACCAAAACTTCATAAAAAAACCTTACAAAGCACGGTTTATTGCAAATTCTAGCTCTTGCACTACTACTGAACTTTCTAAATTATTAACTTCCTGTCTTACTGCTATTAAAACGCATGTAATTAAATACTGTGATAAAGTCTTTGAAAGATCAGGAAGAAATCTGTTTTGGTCTATAAAAAATTCGAACGAGGTTTTAAATAAATTGAAATCTAGACATTTTCGTGCTTCTAGTCTGTCTACCTACGATTTTTCCACTCTTTACACTACGCTTCCTCATAATCTTATAAAAGAAAAGCTTAATGATTTAATTGAATGGGCTTTTCACAAAGAAGATTCTCTCTATCTTGCATGTAATGTCAGAAATGCATTTTTCACTTCTAAAGAGCATAAGAATTATACACTTTGTTCATGTCAGAAAGTGTGTGATGCCCTCACCTTTCTACTTGACAATATTTATATTAGATTCGGTACTAAGTTATTTAGACAAATTGTGGGTATTCCGATGGGTACTAATTGCGCACCTCTTGTGGCTGATCTATTCTTGTATTGTTATGAAAGAGACTTCATTTTGTCGCTTTCCATTGATAACCAATCTGAAATTATTGAAGCTTTTAGCTCCACTTCTAGATATTTAGATGATTTATTAAATATTGATAATACCTATTTTGATGGTTTGATCAGTCAGATTTACCCCCTAGAACTTCAGTTAAATAAAGCAAATTCTTCTGATACCGAGGCCCAGTTTTTGGATTTACATCTATCTATTGTAGATGGATTTGTTTCGTGCAAAATTTATGATAAACGCGATGACTTTGATTTTGAGATTGTAAATTTTCCTTTTTTGGATGGTGATGTTCCTCGTGCGCCATCCTATGGCGTTTATATTTCGCAATTAATTCGATTTGCTAGAGTGTGTAGTCATGTAACTGACTTCAACACTCGTAATAAATTATTAACGGCTAAACTCCTTAATCAGGGTTATCGGTACCATAAACTACGCAAAGCCTTTTCAAAATTTTATAGACGCCATTCTGATTTAATTTCAAAATTCAATATTGGACTTAAATCTCTTCTGCAACAAGGTCTATCGGAACCCGAATTTTATGGTGACTTAGCATATAAATTCAGAAAAATATATAACCGCAATGACTTCAGCACCCAATTTCGTAAAATCATTCTTCGATATAAAAAAGTGGGTACAACATGGATATTATACGACAGACTGCATGCATGGTAGTTAACCCAATCACGGTTGGCAACTTTGCTTCCCTCTTTAATTGCACGCCGGTGGGTCAGGCCTCAGATTCTATGACGGCTCCAACGTAAAGGCTTATTGAAAATTAGAGAGATAATGTCGGTTGGTGCCTGATGCTCTGTCTTTGGTCAGGCTCATCGTTGTCTAACTGTTGGTTTTCTTTTGCTCCAGCATTTCAGTGGTTTCTTGCTGTCGAGTCCTCACCGTTGTCTCACCTCTGTGGTTCTTTGATTTTTGTGTTCACGGAGATGTTGCACTGATGAGTTAGGAGGCCTTCATGCGGACTGAACAAATTATTTGTCTAAATCGCGACGGAAGTAAGGGCGAGGATTGTGGCCACGTAAAATCGATTTAAGCCCCCCAGTGGAAATCTTCCACTGACCGTTCCAAGGCGGCTCTTCTGTGGCGATTTATTTATGTTGTTGTTTGTTACTTACTGTGTATATCACTTGTGTCTTTTGGTTTTGGATGGCCATATGGCCATTTTGTGGGAAAGTAACTGCCCTTATGGCCTTCCTTTGTTTAGGTTTCCATTATGGTCTGGTCACTTAATGTTTGTATTTCTTTCCCTTTGGTGTCTTTTATGGGTGGAGTAAGTTAATTGTATCAATTCCTGATCTTTGTTTTACTTCTACTTTACAGGAATGTTGCCTAGGAGGCGCCCTACCAAAAGAGCCAAAATTGTTCCACTCCAATGAACAAGATGCCCACTAGACCTAAAAATAGAAACATCTTTGAACAAATCCTCCTATAGTCTTTCAACCAGTCACATTCAAACTTAATTACAAATGTTGCTTAGGTGACCTACCAAAATAGCTAGAACAGTTCTGTTTTGGTTGGCGGAATGGCCTCTAGATCTAAAAATAGAAAGAAAGTCAAGAATTTGCTTAAATTGCAAACTCCGCCAAAACACTACAGCCAATTTGAATCAAATTTCACAGGTATGTTGCCTAGGGGGGGCTCCCTACCAAAATAACTAAAATGGATTTGCTCCGATGAACAAGATGGCTACCAGAGCTGAAAATAGAAAAAGCTTTGCTCTTCTGTGGCGATTTATTTATGTTGTTGTTTGTTACTTACTGTGTGTATCACTTGTGTCTTTTAATTTTGGATGGCCATATGGCCATTTTGTGGGAAAGTAACTGTCCATATGGCCTTCCTTTGTTTAGCTTTCCATTATGGTCTGGTCGCTTAATGTTTGTATTTCTTTCCCTTTGGTGTCTTTTATGGATGGAGTAAGTTAATTGTATCAATTCCTGATCTTTGTTTTACTTCTACTTTGCATATCAGGGCTGTTTTGTTTGTGCCGTGTGGCGGCTGTAAAAGGTCTCCCCGTACATGCATTTAATGCTCTTATTTTTGCAATCCTCAGGGATTGCTTATGCAATTGCTTTTCACTGTTCCATCAATTGACATCCTTTAGATACCTGTTGAAGGTCATTATTAAACGATGTTCGTTCCTCGTTGTATAACAACTGCTTGTTTGACATCCCTGTACTTTAAGTAGACTATGATGTTTTGTGGGCTTTTGTTGTACCTTCCTTCTATTCGAAGGAATCTTCTTCAGTAATTTTATTTATTTAATAACCGGTATGAACATCGCTTTAGTTTTGACGGTATCACAACCTTACTAGCCAAAATGAGTATTACAAATACATTTAAAATATCAATATCACCCCTTAGGTTACACTCTGCTTCTTCTGTACGGATTCCCCATTCTATTAAGAACTTTAATACTATGTTGCCTTCGGTATTGGTTAGACCCATAAATTTGTCTTCTGTAACTTCAGTTAATCTCAAAGGAGCAGGCAATACCAATGTTTTTGGGAGTAGTCTTCGTATAAGACTATCTCCTCTCAAATCACCCATCCTTCGAAAATATACTAATCCGTGGAAAAGAAGTGGAATGTATCCTAGTATTTCTAAGTGCAATGCCAAGAGGTGCAGATGTTGTTCGCATTTAAGCACTGCGTCTACCGTTACTTCATCTGTAAACGGTAGACGCTTCTCTGTAGTTAACATGTCTGATTTGACATGACAGTCTACAGATTTAATTTATCTAATTACTTGACGTGCTGCAAACTGTAATATGCAGTACGTCGGTCAAACTAACCGCATGCTTAAAACTAGATTGAACGAGCATTATCGTAGAATGAGTAAGCCTAAGAAAACGGTCACTTTCTTGTACCGTCACTTTCGACGTACAGGTCATTCTGTAAATAACATTATTATACAACCAGTGGAAAAACTTTATTACGATGCAAACTCTACATCTAGATTCAAAATAATCAAAAGACATGAAGCTGAACTGAAATGGATTAAATTTTTACAGACCCCTTTTCCACTGGGATTTAATGACAACATTTATCATGAGGGTAATATTTCCAGAATGCCGGACTTTGATATTTTCTCACTCCTGGAATGTCGAAAACGCAGAACTAGATCTCACGGCACCAGGAAAAATGGTAACTTTAAACGTAAATCACGTGCGTTTAAACGAAACAATACTAGACTGAAGTGACTGTCAATTATATTATTAAATCATGGACGCCACTCTATGCTTTCATTTTTAAATTCATTACCCGTTTCTGTTTTACGTCTTCTGGACACCGAGGCGAATAAATTCTACGATAGTTCTCATCAGTTATATGATGCGGCTCTCTTAACTAGAGGCTATACTCAGCATACTCTCCGTCCTTACATTGATTCTGAAATTAATCATAAACGTCATTTCTTAAAAATATCCTTCATTAATAAGGGTATGGATTTTATAGATTTGCCCAGTATCTTCCGTGAGAGATCGGTGCTTTCTTCCATTCCTGCTTATTTTCAAAATACTGAAACACCTATAATTTGCTATAAATATAACAAACCTGTTAGATCTATCATTTTTAATTTCAATAAACTTGTTTCAGATCTTGATATTGATACTAATACTCCTGATTCATGTGATTGTAAAAACTCAAAGTATTGCTATCCTGCTGCTGGTCATGTAATTACTGGCAATTTGAAAATTATTCCTGATTCTAGGATAAGGAATATAATTTCTAAAGGACCGAAATATCGGTTTCCTTCTAAAATTGATTTCAGTAAATGTAGAGATGAAATCGCTGCTTCCTTGAATGAATTCGGTAATCGATGGTGTAAGCGAGAGTATGTTGAGTGTGAAGCCCTAAAGGACTGGAAACTTAGCATTTTAAGACTAGTGAATAAAAGCATTTCTTTCTATTCTCAAAATACTAACTTATTACCTCCTAAGCCCAAGACGTCTTTACGTAATCTTAAACTAGGTATTTGTTTTGGCCCCTGCAGACAAGGCCGCTAACAACGTCGTTGTTGTGTGACGGCTCCACTATGTTAACACGCTTAAGCAGGAGCTTAGTGGTACTAAGGCCTATGAACTTCAGCCTTTGGCTGAAGAGAGAGCTATAGTAGATAAACATGTTTGTCTTTCAGCCACCAAGTTTGCTGTGTGTGTTAACGAAGGCCAAGACAAGCTTCCTACGCTATACTGGTTACCAAAACTTCATAAAAAACCTTACAAAGCACGGTTTATTGCAAATTCTAGTTCTTGCACTACCACTGTACTTTCTAAATTATTAACTTCCTGTCTTACTGCTATTAAAACGCATGTAATTAAATATTGTGATAAAGTCTTTGAAAGATCAGGAAGAAATCTGTTTTGGTCTATAAAAAAATCGAATGAGGTTTTAAATAAATTGAAATCTAGACATTTTCGTGCTTCTAGTCTGTCTACCTACGATTTTTCCACTCTTTACACTACACTTCCTCATAATCTTTTAAAAGAAAAGCTTAATGATTTAATTGTATGGGCTTTTCACAGAGAAGATTCTCTCTATCTTGCATGTAATGTCAGAAATGCATTTTTCACTTCTAAAGAGCATAAGAATTATACACTTTGTTCATGTCAGAAAGTGTGTGATGCCCTCACCTTTCTACTTGACAATATTTATATTAGATTCGGTACTAAGTTATTTAGACAAATTGTGGGTATTCCGATGGGTACTAATTGCGCACCTCTTGTGGCTGATCTGTTCTTGTATTGTTATGAAAGAGACTTCATTTTGTCGCTTTCCATTGATAACCAATCTGAAATTATTGAAGCTTTTAGCTCTACTTCTAGATATTTAGATGATTTATTAAATATTGATAATACCTATTTTGATGGTTTGATCAGTCAGATCTACCCCCTAGAACTTCAGTTAAATAAAGCAAATTCTTCTGATACCGAGGCCCCGTTTTTGGATTTACATCTATCTATTGTAGATGGATTTGTTTCGTGCAAAATTTATGATAAACGCGATGACTTTGATTTTGAGATTGTAAATTTTCCTTTTTTGGATGGTGATGTTCCTCGTGCGCCATCCTATGGCGTTTATATTTCGCAATTAATTCGATTTGCTAGAGTGTGTAGTCATGTAACTGACTTCAACACTCGTAATAAATTATTAACGGCTAAACTCCTTAATCAGGGTTATCGGTACCATAAACTACGCAAAGCCTTTTCAAAATTTTATAGACGCCATTCTGATTTAATTTCAAAATTCAATATTGGACTTAAATCTCTTCTGCAACAAGGTCTATCGGACATCTAGCGCACAAAATTGGTCCAAAAATTAAACAAGACTATTTTTGTAACATATATACACATCATTACAGTCCCTTCTAGACAAGCAGCTATACAGACCATCACAACCCATAGCACATAGTAGGATATAGATATACGAGGTGTTCGATATATTTATATATTTCAGTTTCCTTCATTGGTTACAAACGCATTACAGACCATTACAACCCGTTACACATAGTAGGGTATAGGTATACAAGGTGTACGAGATATATATTTTTCATTTCTCTTCATTACAACCGTTACAAGCCTTACATTGCAAAATGAAAAGGCGGCCATCCTCTTAGGTCTCATTGGTATATAAGGTGTAGGAGATATATACTTTTCATTTTCCTTATCGTTACATGTGTACATCACATAAACCTAACACTATGATATGGTGTACCTAAGTTGGACTGATTCAGCCCGATGCACTAGGTACAGGTAGAGAAGGTGTACGATATATATATAGTATGGTATAGGTATATAAGGTGTATAAGGTATATAATGATATATATATATATATATATCATTTTCCTTCATTACATGCGTTACAAGCGTAACAGTGCAAAATGAATAGGCGCTACTCTCATTAGGTCACATTACATTGCTTACAACCGCATTACAGACCATTACAACACGTTACACAGGGTAGGGTATAGCTATATATCGTGTACGATATATATAATTTATTTTTTCCTTCATAACATGCATTACAAGCGTTACAGTGCAAAATGGATATGCGCTAATCCCACCCCCCCAGGTCTCATTACATTGGTTACAATCGCTTTACAAACGTTTACAACACGTTACACTTGGTAGGGTATAGGTATACAAGGTGTACGATATACATATATTTCATTTTCCTTCATTACATGCGTTACAAGCGTTACAGTGCAAAATGAATATGCGCTCATCCCCTGAGGTCTCAATACATTGGTTACACTCGCATTACAGACCATTACAACACGTTACACATAGTAGGGTATAGGTATATATGGTGTACGATATATATATATTTCATTTTCCTTCATTACATGCGTTACAAGCGTTACAGTGCAAATTTACAGGCGCTAATCCCAATAGGTCTCAATACATTGGTTACAACCGCATTACAGACCATTACAACACGTTACACATAGTAGGGTATAGGGATATAAGGTGTACGATATATATATATTTCATTTGCCTCATTACATGCGTTAAAAGCGTTACATTGCAAATTGAATATACACCCATCCCCTTAGGTCTCATTACATTGGTTCCACTCGCATTACAGACCATTACAACAAGTTACACATAGTAGGGTATAGGTATATAAGGTGTACGATATATATATATTTCATTTTCCTTCATTACATGCGTTACAAGCGTTACAGTGCAAAATGAATATGAACCCATCCCCTTAGGTCTCATTACATTGGTTACACTCGCATTACAAACCATTACAACACGTTACATATAGTAGGGTATAGGTATAGAAGGTGTACGATATATATATATATCATTTTCCTTCATTACACACGTTACAAGCGTTACAGTGCAAAATGAACAGGGCTAATCCCAATAGGTCTCATTACATTGGTTACAACCGCATTACAGACCATTACAACACGTTACATATAGTAGGGTATAGGGATATAAGGTGTACGATATATATATATATATTTCATTTTCCTTCATTACATGCGTTACAAGCGTTACAGTGCAAAATGAATATGCACCCATCCCCTTAGGTCTCATTGCATTAGTTACAACCGCATTACAGACCAATAAAACACGTTACACATAGTAGGGTATAGGTATATAAGGTGTACGATATATATATATTTCATTTTCCTTCATTACATGCGTTACAAGCGTTACAGTGCAAAATTACAGGCGCTAATCCCAATAGGGGTCAATACATTGGTTACAACCGCATTACAGACCAATAAAACACGTTACACATAGTAGGGTATAGGGATATAAGGTGTACGATATATATATATTTCATTTTCCTTCATCACATGCGTTACAAGCGTTGCAGTGCAAAATGAACAGGCGCTAATCCCAATAGGTCTCATTACATTGGTTACAACCGCATTACAGACCAATAAAACACGTTACACATAGTAGGGTATAGGGATATAAGGTGTACGATATATATATATTTCATTTTCCTTCATTACATGCGTTACAAGCGTTACAGTGCAAAATGAATATGCACCCATCCCCTTAGGTCTCATTACATTGGTTACAACCGCATTACAGACCATTACATCACGTTACACATAGTAGAGTATAGGTATATAAGGTGTACGATATATATATATTTCATTTTCCTTCATTACATGCATTACAAGCGTTACAGTGCAAAATTACAGGCGCTAATCCCAATAGGTCTCAATACATTGGTTACAACCGCATTACAGACCATTACAACACGTTACACATAGTAGGGTATAGGGATATAAGGTGTACGATATATATATATATTTCATTTGCCTCATTACATGCGTTACAAGCGTTACATTGCAAATTGAATATGCACCCATCCCCTTAGGTCTCATTACATTGGTTACACCCGCATTACAGACCAATACAACACGTTACACATAGTAGGGTATAGGTATATAAGGTGTACGATATATATATATTTCATTTTCCTTCATTACATACGTTACAAGCGTTACAGTGCAAAATGAACAGGCACTAATCCCAATAGGTCCCATTACATTGTTTACAACCGCATTACAGACCATTACAACACGTTACACATAGTAGGGTATAGGGATATAAGGTGTACGATATATATATATTTCATTTTCCTTCATTACATGCGTCACAAGCGTTACATTGCAAATTGAATATGCGCTAATCCCCTGAGGTCTCATTACATGTGTTACACTCGCATTACAGACCATTACAACACGTTACACATAGTAGGGTATAGGTATATAAGGTGTACGATATATATATATTTCATTTTCCTTCATTACATGCGTTACAAGCGTTACAGTGCAAAATGAATATGCACCCATCCCCTTAGGTCTCATTAAATTGGTTACACTCGCATTACAGACCATTACAACACGTTACACATAGTAGGGTATAGGTATAGAAGGTGTACGATATATATATATTTCATTTTCCTTCATTACATACGTTACAAGCGTTACAGTGCAAAATGAACAGGCACTAATCCCAATAGGTCTCATTACATTGTTTACAACCGCATTACAGACCATTACAACACGTTACACATAGTAGGGTATAGGGATATAAGGTGTACGATATATATATATTTCATTTTCCTTCATTACATGCGTTACAAGCGTTACAGTGCAAAATGAATATGCACCCATCCCCTTAGGTCTCATTACATTGGTTACAACCGCATTACAGACCATTACAACACGTTACACATAGTAGGGTATAGGGATATAAGGTGTACGATATATATATTTCATTTTCCTTCATTACATGCGTTACAAGCGTTACAGTGCAAAATGAATATGCGCTAATCCCCTGAGGTCTCAATACATTGGTTACAATCGCATTACATACCATTACAACACGTTACACATAGTAGGGTATAGGTATATAAGGTGTACGATATATATATATTTCATTTTCCTTCATTACATGCGTTACAAGCGTTACAGTGCAAAATGAATATGCACCCATCCCCTTAGGTCTCATTACATTGGTTACACTCGCATTACAGACCATTAGAACACGTTACACATAGTAGGGTAAAGGTATAGATGGTGTACGATTTATCTATATTTTATTTTCCTTCATTACATACGTTACAAGCGTTGCAGTGCAAAATGAACAGGCGCTAATTCCAATAGGTCTCATTACATTGGTTACAACCGCATTACAGACCATTACAACACGTTACACATAGTAGGGTATAGGGATATAAGGTGTACGATACATATATATTTCATTTGCCTCATTACATGCGTTACAAGCGTTACATTGCAAATTGAATATGCACCCATCCCCTTAGGTCTCATTACATTGGTTACACTCGCATTACAGACCATTATAACACGTTACACATAGTAGGGTATAGGGATATAAGGTGTACGATATATATATATTTCATTTTCCTTCATTACATGCGTTGCAAGCGTTACAGTGCAAAATGAATATGCACCCATCCCCTTAGGTCTCATTACATTGGTTACACTCGCATTACAGACCATTACAACACGTTACACATAGTAGGGTATAGGGATATAAGGTGTACGATATATATATATATTTCATTTTCCTTCATTACATGCGTTACAAGCGTTACAGTGCAAATTTACAGGCGCTTATCCCAATAGGTCTCAATACATTGGTTACAACCGCATTACAGACCATTACAACACGTTACACATAGTAGGGTATAGGGATATAAGGTGTACGATATATATATAAATATTTCATTTTCCTTCATTACATGCGTCACAAGCGTTACAGTGCGAAACGAAAAGGCTCTCATCCCCTTACGTCTCATTACATTAGTTACAAACGTATTACAGAGCATTACAACCCGTTACACAAAAAGGGTATAGGTATGTAAGGTGTACGAGATTTATTTTCATTTTCCTTCATTACATGCGTTACAAACGTTACAGTGCGAAATGAAAAGGCTCTCATCCCCTTATGTCTAATTACATTAGTTACAAACGCATTACAGAGCATTACAACCCGTTACACATTGTAGTGTATCGGTATATAAGGTTTACGAGATATATATTTTTCATTTTCCTTCATTACATGCGTTACAAACGTTACAGTGCGAAATGAAAAGGTTCTCATCCCCTTATGTCTCATTACATTAGTTACAAACGCATAACAGAGCATTACAACCCGTTACACATAATAGGGTATAGGTATATAAGGTGAAGGAGATTTATATTTTTCATTTTCCTTCATTACATGCGTTATAAGCGTTTCCACAACTTCATTATCACGGTTTAAATATGGAGTTTGGATATACACATGTATTTGCATATTTAGCACCAGAAGTCATGCCTCATTTTGAGAACCAACCATTTGCCACTAGACCTGTGTACTACACACACACACACACACACACACACACACAACACACACATACACACGTGGCTAGAGCTGACCAGTCATCAAATTCGACGTCTGACCGATGGGATGAATCTGCTGCTCCATTCTTAAACAGACGTCTGTTTAATGAGAAGAACACGCAGCGTATTCTGGTATTAAATACTGCGTTTTCTGGCCGGTTGTTGCTTTGTTATTTTAGCCATGGTGTTCGTGTTGCACCGATTACCATCTTTTGGGTCGATTTTTTTATCATTCGACCCAAAGTAACTAGCTATCGTCCACGTGACAATCGCTGACCATGTAGACCATGACGGTACCGGTTATTTATTGAAGGCCTGTTCGGCGGCGTCTGATCAGACTACACTGTTTGCAATGTCCATGTTCACCTGTCCAGTCTACATGGCGCACCGACGTCACAAGTAGAAGACTAGCGCTGCTATAAATAACTGGTACATGGGTTTTGAACATGGCCAGTGATAGACACGTGGACAATAGCAGGCGGGAAGCTTCTGTAGTCAGTAACTTTTAGTCAATTGATAATTAATCGACCCAAGCACGGCGTCAGATCAGGATCTACACGTTTAGCTTATAGTATAGGAATTTAAATGTTAAACGAAATATGTACCAACCCACACTCAAAGACAATCGACCCACCAGTGCTGCCAGTGCTTTGATCTATAAATGATTTTAAAAGCAATCATTTCATGAGAAAGTTTGATACCGAATCCACTTTAAGAAATAGAACTGCCGAATATAATTATAAGCCCGCTTTCATTTTACTGAAACGGGAGTGAATGCGTGACCTCCTGATGAGTCAGAAAACCCTCTGTGTCTTACATGATGCACACGTTTGGGGCTTCTAGTTTTATAGTTCTTGAGAAATATTTGATAAAAATTAACATTGGCCAATATAGAGAGAAAGAAGAATGAAAGAACATATGAAAAAATAGACCGAGAAAGGCCATTGTCTTTTACACGATACAAGTAGACCGATATCACATAATTTGCATACTCGGCTTCTAGCTTTTATGGTTCTTGAGAAATCATTGACGAAACAATGGACGGACGTTCTCACAAATGGATACTTATGTGGCTATTTTGAGCAAGATTGATACTTAGGTGGCTAATTTTAACCACATAACAGACCTTTTATGTGTCTAACGGAATAAATCGCACTTTCTCTCATTGACTTACATTGATTCTGTCCAAGTTCATAGCCACCTATCTATCCATTTGTGTGTACGGACAGACGGACGGATGTTCTCACGAACGGATACTTAAGTGGCTAGGCGTCGGCATATTGACTACTTAAGCGGCAAATTCTCTTAAGCGGCAAGCCACCTAAGAGCGAATTTTGGCCACTTAAGTACCAAAATTACGGAATAAACCCCATTTGGACTCACGAATATATACTTAAGTGTCAAACTGTCCAAATTTTTTGCCCCCTAAATGTCGATTCGTTGGTGCGGACGGACGGACGTCCGACAGACAGACGGACGGACAGACAGACAGACAGAAGTACGAAGGAACAGATGTAAACCAATATTCTCGCCCTTTTTTCAAAGCGGGGGTATAATGAAACGGGGGTGTTTAACCATTTTAACATTAACTGTGTGTATATAGGATTTAATATCTCGTAATATCTAGATATTAAGTCGAAATTTTGAGAAACTAAGTCGAAATTTCGAGTTATTATGTCGATATTTCGAGATAGTGAGTCGAAATTTCGAGTTATTATGTCGGAATTTCGAGTTACTAAGTCGCAATTTTGAGTGTCGAAATTTCGAGATACTAAGTGGAAATTTCGAGTTATTATGTCGAAATTTCGACATACTCAGTCGAAATTTCGAGATTCGAGATACTAAGTCGAAATATCGAGTTAATAAGTCAAAATTTCGAGTTATTATGTCAAATTTTGAAGATTTTATGTCGAAATTTCGAGTTAATATGTCAAAATGTCTAGTTACTAGGTCAAAAAGTTCGAGATGCTAAGTGGAAATTTCTTGATACGTATCAAAAGAAGAAAAGTACACCTGGCCCTTATGCTCTTAGTATCAGTGTGTACTGTAAATAATAGTCTATTTATTTTTGCTCAAAAGGCAGATAGCATTTACTCGTCAGATCCGGCTCTAATGAGTACCATGTGCAAACAGTGTGGGCACCAATCTGATGCCACAGAACGCGGCGTTTGATCGGGGTCAACGCGGTTTGCCAAAGTAAGGATGTTTTGTAAACTTACAACAAATCAAACAGCTCACATCCTTTGAATTCAAACTGGATCTGTCTAATGGATCAGGTCGAAGGCACATTTCAGACACTGATAAACAGTATAGACACAGATCAGAGGCCACATGTCGTGACTTTTGACTGGAATCAACAATGTACAGGAACGTTTACATTTCCACCAAACATTCAAATCTGATACTCCTTAATTTCAAATCTAAATTGAATCTGTCGGGTGGATCTGTCCAAAGGCCAGTTTTTTTTTTTTTTTTTTTTTTTTTTTTTACAGTGTCACACGGGGTATTCGACTACCTGGAACGCAGACGGATACCAAAAACGCCGACGGAAAAACAACAACAAACATTCGTGGTGAGTTGAACAAATCGCATTTTACGGGCATATATCAAATAGATGCCCACAGATGTTGATAGCAATCTGTTTCGCAGTGTCTCGGAATACTTTCCACGAACTGTGGATGCAAATCCTCCTGTCAATGACGAATTATGACCTTTTTTATTCGGCAAAATATAGATACTTGATGCAAGTCGACAGTTTTTTTAGTTTTACAGCAATAATTCGTTTATAATTTCCAATGTTTCCTGAATAGCATAAAATACTAATGTATTGAGTACCTGCCATGCGTTAATAGAATTAGCAAAAAGCAGGATTTTAGAATTATAGATGTGAATTTCTTGATGAGGGTGTTCGAATAAGGATACCAATGACGACCCGCACAGATACCACGCAATGCAGACGGCACAAAGTTATGGTTACCATTGACGTGGAAACCACAAGCGTGGAAAAATAAAAAAGGAGTAAAATACATTCTGTTTTCGTTTAATTGGAAAGTTCGTCTAGACACCGAGTCTTACCACAGTGTACCTCGACCAAAGAGGGTATTCTCGATGTAGAAGGGAAGGCAATGACCAGGAATCGATTCGATTGCCTTTCGCTTTTCGCCAAAAGACACCAACATAGCGTAGTCCCACAAAACAACCACGGACATGAATTCAGTCCTTCTCGCTACCTTTAGTCCACGCAGAGTACTTTTAAATTCATTATTTGTCTTAATACCACACGTGGGCCATATTCACGCATATGACTTTATGTAGCGCACATGACCCGTCAATTCTTATTGGGTGTCATAAATCTGTGATTTCATAATGTTAGATACTTTTACGATCAAATAGGCACGATTTGTAAATTTCCTTAGGTATATTAATAGGGTAGTCCCACAAAACAACCACGGACATGAATTCAGTCCTTCTCGCTACCTTTAGTCCACGCAGAGTACTTTTAAATTCATTATTTTGACAGATAAATATGAATATACAGTCGAACTTCAATGGCTCGAACACTTTTGGGACCAAGAAAATTTGTTCGAGACCACGGTGGTTCCAGCCACAGGGGGTTGATCTTGGAGCTAGGGGAGGAGGCCGAATACGGACATATTTTCAGTTTTCTTCAAAATAAATGCATGTTGTGTGTACTCATTAGAATCGCCTCATCAAGGCTATTCTTGTGAGTACACAAAACATACATTTTCAAGATCAAATTAGACAATTATACAAACTATATTTATATCTGCAGTTATGGCATTTTCTTTCTAGGGACTCAAGAAAGAGTTCGACTCGGCCGTAGTAAATGGGCCATCAGTGTTTGAGTCATCGAAGTTTCACTGTACATTAAATTTCAAAACAGATCGTTTTTTTTTTTTTTTTTTTTTTTTGTTGGTTTTGGTTTTACGGCCCTTTCAAGATTATTTCACTCATGTCGAGCCGATCGTTAATCAGAGGTGGGCGAAAACCGGAGAAAAACGACCTGACCTTCCGTTGCAGAACTTGGCGTCTCACATGTGACCCGAGCCAGGCTCGAACTCAAAACAGATCGTATTAGAACTGTACGAGTTTGTTTCATTATTTTGACAGATAAATATGATTATACATTATTGCAATGCCCATAGGGGCTTGAAAAAATATATGGGCTGCATGATGCGTCCACGCAGAGCTGAATCCGGTCCGCACACGAGTACTGGTAAACTGCTTAATGGATCTAAGCCTGCCCAGGCAAAGCGGTGCTAGTCGGACCGTCCATGCTTATAAACCCTATTGGTTTCATTGGGCGACAGGGCTTGAGATGTCATTTCATCTCAATGTCGGGTAGAAGTCCCACAAAATTAGAAGCAACGTCTCCAAAATGACCTTTACAGTGTTGACGTGGACGTGAAACCTCAAATCAAACAAACATTATTGCAACGACGTTGATATGGCGTTGTTCCAGTGTGTGGTACGTGTTGGTAGGATCGGGTCCTACGAAATTACGAATCGGTCTTATTAGATAAACAATGTGAAATATATAGAAAAAATTCGGGAAAGAATGACGCACCTGAACGAATGGCAATATAATTAACCCATATATGCCCTCTTCTGGGATATTAGCAAACAGTGCCGATCCAGATCAGACACGGCGTCTGATCTGGGTCTACATTGTTTGCTAAAAGAAAATTCATTTTTGTAAAATTTGCCACAAATAAAAACAAACCTGACACCCTAATAATAGGAAGTGACAACTCCCAACTTACTAGGTGGAAGACTCCATGTCACATATGGATTAAAACATACGAAGAATAGTTTGTTTCCCTCACCCCACCCCCTTTAGCAGAAAAGAATGAATGCCCAAACAGTTGTCCAAAATTAAATATTGCCAGGATATTTGTTTGTTTGAATTGAGGTTTAACGTTCCCGTCAACACTATTTAGGTCATTTTGGAGATGCTGCTTCCAATGTTTTGGAACTTTTACCCGACATTGAGATGAAATGGCAACTCAAGCCAATGAAACCAACTGGGTTTATAAGCATGGACGGTCCGACTCGCATCACTTTGCCTGGGCATGCTTAGATCCTCTAAGCGGTTTACCAGTGCTCGTGTGCGGTCGGTTTCAGCTCTGCGTGGATGCATCATGCAGCCCATCTATCTCTTCAAACCCCGATAGGCGATTGCGTTTGAGTTTTACGTCCCCACCAACAACAAGATCATATGGAGACGGAACCTTTGTTTAAAGGCTCGCCCGAAAGTCTGGTGAAGCCCGGAATCGGTCCCACGACCACTGGTTTGCGAGGCGAGTAGATTATCCTCTGCACCACGGAGGCTTCTAATTGACATATATGGGATATAATACCGAAACGGAATGAATACAAAGTACCTGCATGTAAAACATGGTGTTTTTACAGATGCCTATGCACAGTATGCCGAGATGAGACCTCTCTTTGGGAGCTGTCTATATCTCGCATTTTGATGATTTTAATTGAAGCATCTTTACGGAACCCGGGAAGGGACATGATTTGTTTTAATGTGTTGTGCAAACAAGATATTAAGTTGTGCGAACAAGATATTATCTTGTGCGTACAAAATAATATGTTGTGCGCACAAGATATTATCTTGTGTAGGCAACATAATTTATCTTGTGTGGACAACATAATTTATCTTGTGCGGACAACATATTATCTTGTGCGCACAAGATAATATCTTGTTCGCACAACAAATTATCGTGTTTGCACAACATAGAGCTTGGGAAGTTGTGCGAACAAAATATTATCTTGTGCGCACAACTTATAAAATAATAAAAAACAAATCATGTCCCTTCCAGGGTTCCGTACATCTAACATAATAGCAACTATGCATTTTTTTCGCAAAATTCCAAGATGAAAGTGGCAGAAACTCAGGGCGTAAGTGTTAATATTTGGTCAGCTGTCTGAACGATTAAGCTCTGTAGTATGAGATCAATATTTGTCAAATATGACAATGCCGATCAAGTTGTGACGCCGCAAAATCGGTGATTTGTCTACGTACACCGTTTGCTTAAACGGCCAGTCTATTTGGAAAAAAAAAAACTTACAACAAATAAAACAAAGGAGAAACCCGCCTGTCAAGTATTGTTATGTGGAAGATTCTGGTTGTCATATATTGGTACATGCACCATTAAAGGCGCCTGCGACCAGGTAAGAATCATATCAACATGTGTAGCTGTACAATCTGATTGCTTTCAGATGCATCTCGGTGCAGAAATGATTTAATATGACATGTGATGGAATGAATGCGCAACATGTCGAAATATTTCGAACCAACAGTTTCATGAATGTCTAGAGTTTGCTAAGAATGACTGAAATTAAGAAGTATCACGCATTTTGTGCAATAGCCTGCAGATGCACAACAGTTTTTAAACATGAACAGGTTGGAGCAACATCTTTCCGTCAGCAGTTGAAACCTGCTTTCTCACGAACAGTTTTGACGGATTGCATTCACATTTCCTATACACGATCGTCTCGGATAAAACCCGCCACTTTTATTTGTGTAGCGGTTCTTCTTCTTCTTACTACTACTACTACTACTATACTGACAATCCGTTGCAGAACTTGGCGTCTCAAATGTGACCCGCGCGAGGTTAGAACCCACAGCAGTGAGAGACGATATGGTTAAGATAGACTATCTGAACAAAACCGCCAACAAATGCGGACCTTTAGAAGTTTAAATGCGCATATACATATATTTGCACAAGAACCACCACTGTCGATCAGACTTTTTTAGTTTCCTGCCTCTTCAGTCTCCTGCCCTCCACAAACATCCGAAGAAAAAACTTGCTTGGGTCTACTTGCATGAAGCCTCGAACATTTATCAGCCGATTTGTGGTCTATCTGGAAAATCCTCCATGAATGATTTATCTGGAAAATCCTCTGTGAGTTGTAATTTCTCTTTTTATCTCCCGACCGAATAGGTTCGGGGGATATAGCGATCAGCCTGGCGTCCGTCCATCTGTCCGTCCGTCCGTCCGTAGACGCAACCTTGTGATGGCCATAACTCCTATACCCTTTGCGATTCATTGATGGTTCTTGGCACAATTGTTCACAAGGCTGAGACTGCGTGTCAAGCGCAAGAACCAGAACTTTGGATGCCATACTTTTTGAGTTATCTCCCTTTTTAATAATATAGAATGATTACTTTGTGGTGGTCATCACTCCAATATCCTTTGAGATATATTGATGACACCTGGCACAGCTGTTCACAAGGCTGAGACAGCGTGTCATGCACAAGAACCACAACTCTGGTTGCCATGGTTTTTGAGTTATCTCCCCTTCCAATAAAATAGAGTGAATACCTTGTGATGGCCATAACTCCAATACCCTTTAAGATATATTAATGATACCTGGCACAGTTGTTCACAAGGCCGAGACGGTGTGTCATGCATAAGAATCACAACTATGGGTGCCATGGTTTTTTAGTTATCTCCCCTTCCAATAATATAGAATCACTACCTTGTGATGGCCACATATTGATGGTACTTGGTACAGTTATAAATGAGTTTAAGCAGGTGTGTCACGTGCCAGAACCACAACTCTTGGTGCCCTGGTTTTTTAATTATCTCCCCTGACAATATAACCTTGTGATGGCCACTTGTATGCAAGGTTGATACGGCGCTTCATGCCTAAGAACCACAACTCTGGGTGCTATGATATTTGAGTTATCTCCCCTTCCAATATAACAGTCTGATTACCTTGTGATCACCGTACCTCCAATACCATTTGACATATATTGGTGGTACTTGATGCAGATGTACATGAGGTTAAGCAAGTGTGTCAAGCTCAAGAATTACAACTCTGGGTGTTCTGGCTTTTGAGTATTCTCCCCTGCCAATATAACCTTGTGATGACCATAGCTCCAACCCCCTTTGAGATATATTCAAGGAACTTGGCGCAATTGTATACAAGGTACAGAAGGGGTGTCATGTGCAAGAAACACAACTGTTGGTGCTGTGGTATTTGAGTTACCTACCTTTCCAATATAACAGTATGACCAGCTGCTGATCATCATATCTCAAATACCCTTTGAGATTTATTGATGGTACTTTGTACAGAAATACATGAGCTTAAGCAGGCATGTCATGCGCAAGAACCACAATTATGCGTGCCCTGGTTTTTTAGTTATCTCACCTGACATGATAATCTTGTGAATGCCATAACTGCAGTAACTTTTGAGATATATTGCTGGTTTGAGATTTATTGATGGTACTTTGTACAGAAATACATGAGCTTAAGCAGGCATGTCATGCGCAAGAACCACAATTATGCGTGCCCTGGTTTTTTAGTTATCTCACCTGACATGATAATCTTGTGATAACTGCCATAACTGCAGTAACTTTTGTGATATATTGCTGGTTTAATTCTGGTGCACTTTCTATTGGTGAACAATCTTCTGAAGGCCATATTGGCTTTTGGTCGGGGGGATTTGCCATCTCTTCGATGGCTATTTTTTATTATTTTATTCAATAAAATGTGGAGCTATTATAGTAAAAAAATACTAGAACCAAGGAAAGGCTCTCTGACTGTTTCTCTTCATCAGTTATCTTCTGAAGACACTTATGTAAGTATAGGAAACATGAACTATCCAAACATTTCCTGAAATGGAAGTCGTTGGAATTCATAATCCCTATACCAGACACATGCAGAGAGAGAGAGAGAGAGAGAGAGAGAGAGAGAGAGAGAGAGAGAGAGAGAGAGAGAGAGAGAGGGAAGGAGAGAGAGAGTAACCATTTACTCGTCTTACGCTATTTTCACCATCGTTGTTTATATACGGCATGGGAAATATTCAACACTGTTCATAACAGTGCTTTTTGGACCTCAAAATTAAGGAGATATGGAAGTAGGCATTGATTTAGCGATTAATTGTAAATCCGTCATTGGTATCCATCGTCTGCGTTTCATGGTAACATCAAAGAAATCCGCCTGTCGTAAATATTATCTTCTTTCAGCATGGTGCACTCAAGTCCATGCTTATTGCTGCCCGAGCAACGTATGGCACAAGTATATAGGAGTTTATTTTTGAACAAGGACTATTTCTCGTTCAAGCTACAATGACATCTTTGGATAAATCGGTTTCATTTCTGGTACTTACACTAATTCTTTTAGAAATTGTGCATGTTTTGCATTTTAGTTGTCTGTAAAGACGCTTTCATGTTATCTATCGAAGCTAAAAGCACCATTACGAAACAGCTGTGACAGTTCCAGAAGAATACAGCAAAAAATCAAAACTGATTTTTTTAATAGGGTCGCAAAAAACATGATTTTATCGACTCACCCTCTTTCAAATCCAAGGTAAACAGTCGGCGTTTTTGGTATCCGTCTGCGTTCCAAGTAGTCGAATACCCCGTGTGCAGTGTCGCTCAGAAAAACGAGTGCGGGTACTCAATAAAGCAGAACCACTTCAATAAGGCGGTTGTAGCAAGTACCCATAACCTGTTCCGAGCAGAAAGAAATAAGGCAAGTGAGGTGATGTTTACGAGTTTCCATGAATAAGACTAAAAAGATACGGAGTGGCTTCACTCCATCCTGTGTTAAGCGAGCACCTCAGGGATGATCAAAATGTGCTTGCCTAAGACAGGTGCTTGCTTAACACAGGTAAATATTAATGCATTTGCCCTTTTCTGGAACTAAATGCTTGCTTGCTTAAGACAAGTTGCTTGCTTAATAGAGGTGGCCACTATGACAGGTTAGACTGTATTTGCAAAGAGCCTAAAAACGTTAAAATGGCTATTTGCAGTCATTCTATATTCCTGCAATTTGCATGTGCGCCCATTGAAGATCCAGGTCAGACCCCGCATCCGCACAGTCTATTCAAAGTTTCCGCTGTGCGCTCTTAAGTGTGTTTTAAACACATGGATTCTTCAAAAACTGATTCGAGTCTTCGCTTGGCGCAAATGTAAACTGCAGGGAGTGACTTTAACAAGGGAAATGAATGGGGAAAGATTTCTTACTTGTGGCATGTATCCCGGAATTTCAAGAAGTTTTGAAGGAATGTGCAAACTTTTACCAACAGTGAAGGGTTTTTCATGTTTCATGCATAACTAAGAAACCTTTATCTGACGGTAACAAAACAGTTTAATCGTTATTATATTCATTATTATTTACATTTAAAAATGTAAAATTCGACAAACTAAACTGATCATGAAATCGTTTCTACGGTCATTCTCTCCCTTCCGCTGATTCAAGAAGGGCAGTTGTCAGTTTCTGGTGTAAGCCTGCCCAGGAAAAGTGTGGAACGGTATTTCGACCTGCTTGATATGGCCTAAATAGTGTTGATTAGGCCGTTACAATCTAATATAAAGAAATAAAAAAGACTGTTAACATGAGCCGCGAGAAGATATAATTGCACTCTTTCATCATTATAGAACATATTTAACGTCACTACAGCTGGAATGTGTAGCGGCTGTAAAAAGTATCTCTGTCCTACATCATAATGTAGTTTAAATTTTTCTTGTCCTTTGGGACCATTGATTTCATTGAAGTTCAGGGTCACTAATGAGGCCGTATTGGCCGAAACTAGCTGGTCTGGCCCAGAGGAACTTCTACACTCCATACTTTTCAGTTCTACAGTGTATATCCTGTTTCCAAAGGATAACCCTTTTATAGAACATATTGATATTGCATGTACAGATAATAAGTGGCATTGTGTACAGGGATACTCGTTTCACTGATGGTGCCCGGTATGAACCTTACCGTGCGCGACACAAAATGTAGGCAAATAAAGTATAGACAATTTTATACAATTGACTCTCGTTATTTCAAACATTTATGTCTTTTAAACTACTGTTTAAGCCATACTAGATCTTGGAAATGTTGTGTCAGGTTATTATACACACTATGTACTTTTTTTTATTTGAATTCGGTTTATCTCGAAATTTTTCTAATTCAAACCAAACTAACGAGAGTCGACTACATGTCCCCACAGTAGTAGAATAGATTTTCTTTCAGTGTGATTTGTTTCTTTTTCTCCCAGTTTGTATTGATATTAAACGGAAAATTTGAAAACTCTTTCCAGAAATATGCGTCAACACGCGATTGGTATCACCTTTTGGCATGCGATGTATAGCCCATTCTAGCCAATTAAGCCCAATAATTTCTCCCACACTTATCGTTGGGACGAGTCCATTCTTCGATTACATCTTATCTATCCTAAGATGAATTGATGTTTCTCTTAAGCACGCAGTGTAGACCCTGATGAGACGCCACATTGTGCTTAAATGGTGTGCGGCAGTGTGTGTGTGTGTGTGTGTGTGTGTGTGTGTGTGTGTGTGTGTGTGTGTGTGTGTGTGTGTGTGTGTGTGTGTGTGTGTGTGTGTGTGTGTGTGTGTGTGTGTGTGTGTGTCATTTTACAACTATGTCAGAAAACTCCTTATTTTAGGATTTCACATCTGTTTTATTGAGAACCATTGAAACCTTAAAGAGATAAGATGAACCTCTCAATGTCGGGTAAAAGTCCCACAAAATGGGAAGCAACGTCTCCAAAATGACCTTTACAGTGTTGACTGGGACGTTAAACCTCAGATAAACCCAAACCAAAACCAAATCTTACACTTTTAAATGACACACATACATCCATGTATTCATATTCATCTCATCATCGCTCAGACACACTTAACGTTGTGACGCGATTAACACCTCTAAAATCTCAGTAATTATCGATCATCGATAATTCAACTGATATTCCAATAACCACTCAGCACCTTGTAACTCTATTATCAATATCGATTATCGATAACCACAACTGAATTAAGTGGTGGTCATGAATTATAAGTAGAGATTAATTTATCCATAATAATAAATAAATAAATAAATAAATAAATAAATAAATAAAGGTTGTCTAGTTAACCAGGCTCGTATTAAAAAACTAGTTGTCTACTAACCCAGGATTATATTCAATAATTACATGTACATAGAATTTTAATGTCGCATAGGTCTCTCAACGCTGTGGTTCGAACCTTGGCTGATCGCCGTATAAAATGTTATTCTAAGTGGCTCTGGGAATCACTAAAAATGTAATCTTTGCCATTGCGAGAACGCAACAAATATATTGCTTTGTTGCACGACCCCAAAACTGCAACTTTTCTTATAAAATTTGATTTTTTTTTCTTTTTTTATGTTTCAATCAAAGACTGCGGATGCTCACTGAGGCGATTCTAAAGCGTTAATACAAAACTAGGAAAAACAACGTCTCCCCGTACATCAACCATAGTGCAGTTTATATTTTACTTTTGGTCCTTTGAGATCAGCGTGAATATTCTGAGAAATCAGAAATAAATTATTGGTTTAGACTCATATTCTAGACAGGTTTTTAATTATTTGGACCCCATTTTGATTTATATCAGTCTTTGAATCGACTGCCTATTCGAAATTCGCAGAATTGCAGTATGTTTCCTCTGGCTTTCGTTGTCGGATCATTATAGGGTCACTGATGAGGCTTTATTAGCCGAAACTACGTAGTATGACTCATCTTCTTTCTTATGAATGTTTTCATTGCTCTTAAAGGAACTCATTTTTTATTTTTATTTACTTCCTTGTAATCATAAGGAAACCTGTTTTCCTTTTTTGCAAATAACAAAGGTGCAGATCAACCTGCGCATTCGCTGCTTAAGTTTCAACATCTAAAATTTTAAGACTCCAGCAAGTCTGTGTTGCTGAAGATGCCGCGAAGTCAAGATTTCTCATGACGGTGCTACGTATCGAGGTTCTAACCATTATCCTGCTGAATAAATTAATTTAGGCACACCATTTCTGACTATCAGCCAATCAAATTACTTTATTCATACAATTCACAAACTGCATGACACAGTGTAGATCCTGATCAGATGTCGTGAACAGCAGGTCAAGGGCTAATGGTCTGCTCGGGTTTCGCTTCACTGAGGTCCTCTCTTGACATTTACTTCAGAAGAATACCTGTGTATATTGGGGTATCACCGACAATTAGCATTACAAACACACGCCGAATCAAATATTATAAAATATATCACCAAACAAAGAGAAATTTTTCAGATAAAAATTCTGACATTTTTCATGTTTCTGCTCAAAAACACAGCATACGGCTAGGCGATTCTAACGAACATCCACAATGTATGTTTTTGAGCATAAATACTAAGAACAACGTATACCACTGTATACCCAATTTTTACTCTATAAAAATTGGGTTTAAGGTGGGGGCGGGGGTCAAAATTATATAGCAGTGTTTTCTTGATACGGTCAGAATTCTCATGATTTCAAAGGCATGCTTAAGTTATGGCTAATAAATAAAAAAAAAATAAATCATTACGAAAATACGCCTATACAAATACATTGTAACTTTTACCCCCACATCGAGGCGGTTCTAACGAGTACCCACAATCTATATTTTAGAACAGAAATAAGAAAAATAATGTTTACCCCTGTAAACCCCAGTTTTACCATATAAAAGTGGGGTTCAAGGGGGTCAAAATTATATAGGCGTGTTTTCGTTATGAAATAGTAAATAAATTTAAGAGTATTTGATTCTGCCCATTTCATAACGATACATAGTGAGGCATAGTGCATTTTTCTTATCTAAAAATGGACTTTTACAGACTAAATTTTGTGATATTTTTTTTATTTTTACTCAAAACATAGGTTGATGGTGCTCGTTTGAACCACTCGTCGAGGCGGTTCTAACAAGTACCCACAACCTTTGTCTTCGAGCAGAAATAAAGAAAATAATGTATACCCACGCAAACCCCATTTTTCTCTATATAAACTGGGATTTAGTGTTGTTCATGTCACGGACTTGTTAACATGATAATTAATTTGATCTCCCTCAACGATCTAGGTGCATCTGCCAAACATGGATCGGAATGGTTTTGTTTTTTTTTTGTTTTTTTTTTGGTTTTACGGCCCTTTCAAGATTATTTCACCCATATCGAGCCGATCGTTAGTCAGAGGTGGGCGAAAACCGGAGTACCCGGAGAAAAACCACCTGACCTTCCGTTGCAGAACTGGATCGGAATGGACAATTCGAGCGGGCGCAATCTGATTTGAGTCGGCAGTGTTCAATCAGGGGTGCCTCTGGTCCCAATGCTAGGACTAACTCTTTTACATATGAAAGCCCCCTCTTGCGCAGATCAGTTTGCACATCTAAAACTTTTTTGTTCGCCAACGCCATAGTCCGGTAAAGACTATGACTACTTGAATATGTAAGGGCACTACATGTTCTGTGCAACAAAAACGCTATTAAAATCATCACGAAAACACGCCTATATAATTTTGACCCCCTTGAACCAGAAAAATATCACAATTTTTCATCATAAAATTTTCATTTTTTCGGCGATAAAGGTGGCAATGTATTTGTATAGGCATGTTTGCGTAATGTGGTGTTATATAGAGCAACAATAGATGCATAATTCTAATTCATACTGGACCCGTCAGTCTGATATCAGTATACATGTTTCTTGGTAACACTCGTCTGCACAGTGTAGCGGGAACACTTTCTTTTTTGTCATAAGTGTAGTTTTCCAGAGCGCCGACTTAAACAGATGTCAATGTTTGAACAGTGGGGGGTACCTGTATATCGTGTAGCTATGGCAACTAAGCCTAAATACACGGCACAGTTTATGTTTGGTAATCGGACAAAATCCCCCCCGGACATAATCCCCCCCCCCCCCGGACAAATTCCTCCGTTTTTGTAAAGGCGGACAAAATCCCCCACGGACAAAATCCCCCCGGACAAAATCCGCCTCGCTGTATGTCAGGTCGGACAAAATCCTCCCCGTACATAATCCCCCCCACCCCACGAACAAAATCACCCTTGCACTTAATTAGTCTAGTTAATTATCCTGCCACTACCCACAATCTATCAGGAATCTATAAGTGTGCCTGGAACAAGTAGGTTTAACTGATCATGCCAGATATAATTCTTATGGGTTGAGAGGTCCATAAAACCTCAAAGCACATGAATATTTATAAAAAAAGTTAATACAAGTATGCCCTTTTCACTTTGATCTTACAAATCCCGCTGAAAAGAAATAGATCTCATTAATCATTGTACTTATTCATTGTCAGAATTTTTCATTGATGATTTCACTGTTCTATATTTTGTCACCTGTTGTACTTGTGCAATACTTGCACTTGTTGCAATAATTTCTCTACGAGCACCAATATAGCTATGATAGTATTGCACCAATCTGATTTGGAATCTGCAGTTTTCAAAATGACACATGTATATACAGAATGATTTTCAAAAACAAGTAATTGTGCATGTGGAGGTTTTGGGGGGATATTGTCCACCTTTATAAATAGCAGGGGGGATTATGTCCGGGGGGGGGGGGGTTGTCCAGGGGGATTTTGTCCGCCTGAACAAATGGTGAGGGGGATTTTGTCCGCCTTTACAAAAAGGGGGGTTTTGTCCGGGGGGATTATGTCCGGGGGGAGGGGGGATTTTGTCCGTGATTCTTTATGTTTATGTGTACCTTGTGATGTATTTGAATATGCAACATGTAACTGGATGATGTCTATACAACGCCCTTTTTTGATACCCTGCTACTTTCCATTGGTGGTCTTAAACAAAGTATTGGATGGTCTTGAAATGCTTGAAAAATTGATTCAAGTTAGTTTGTTATAGTAACGCAAAGACCATACATCATTTTCATACATGTTACCGTGTATGAAACAATAATGACCTTTTTACTGAGTGGACGTACTTGCAATGGTTGGTCTTAATATTTGATGGTCTTAATATCCTGGTTACATTTGTCGCAACACACACACACACACACACACACACACACACACACACACACACACACACACACACACACACACACACACACACACACACACACACACACACACACACACACACACACACAACAACAACAACAAAAACACAAAATCCTAAGCTGCGACATTTGCTTACATCACGAAAACACGCCTATATAATTCTTAACCCATTTGCACCCCACTTTTATATAGTAAAACTGGGGTTTGAGTTGTTAAGCCTTATTTTTCTTATTTCTGTGATAAAATATAGATTGTGAGTACTCGTGAGAACTGCCTCCTTGAGACTGTTGGAACGTGTACACACAGTCTATATTTTGAGCAGATGTGAGAAAAAAGGAATTAAGGCAAACAAGTCACAGGAAAAAAGTCACTGAAAAAAGTCACAGATTCGGTTTTTATCATGTTCAAAATTTTTCTTATTTCTAGTCAAAATACAGATTGTGGGTGCTAGTAAGAACCACCTATATGTTTTTGAACAAAAATATATAAAAAAAATACCATAGCCAGGGTAGTATTATTATACCCCCGAATAATATATTATATTATTATACCTTTTCTCTCTATAAAGTGGGGTTAAAAGGGATATTCATTTGTTGGGCTTGTTGACTTGATTATTTTTTTCCTTATATATATATTTTGTCAGCGAATGAATATTTAACATTCATCGTCTTAGAAACTTAACACTCACTCTCTACATATATGTATGCATCACATTAACAAATTGGAGCGAAAGCAGTGATCTGTGGAATATGAACCGATGATCCTTTTAAACCCCACTTTATATTGGTAAAAGTCAGTAGAGAAGGTGTTGACATTATTTTAATATATTAGCAACATCCTTTTTAGTGGAATATTTCTTTATTTTCTTATTTGTGACTTTTTTAGTGACTTTATTCCTGTGATTTTTTTTCCGCGCACCAAAAAGATATCACAATTGTTCATCTTAAAATTTTCGTTTTTCGGCGGTTAAAGTTACAATGTATTTGTAAAGGCATTTGTTTTAGTAATGTAAGGCATTTTCACTACAAACATAGCTTTTTTACCTCTTTATAACGGTTTCTACTTGAAACATGGATTATGGTCACAGAACCGCCTCACTGAGGGGTTCAAGCGAGTGTCAACATTTTTTTTTTATCTCAAGCATGGACTTTTGCAGACATATGATTATCAGAAACCGATTATCACGGTCTTTGCAAAAACGCCTTATTGAGACAATTCTAACGAATTCATACATTTTACATTTTTACCACATTTTTTCTTCTTGATACATCAGTTAGTTCTTGTCCTTTGGGATCATTGATTCCATTATGGAATTTTGAAAATATCTGAGGGTCACTTATGAGGCCTAATTGGCCGAAACTAGCTAGTCTGGCCCAGAAAACATGTACACTCCATATTTTTCACTTCTGTGGTGTATTCCTTGCTTCCAAGGGATAACCCTTTTATAGAACATATTCATTGTGGCCTGACGGGTTTTCCACGAACGTTTCCACAGTAGTTTGCATTTTATTGTCTTGAGGAGTATGAGTTTTTCCGGGATGTCGCCGGCATTGCGGGTACACCCTAAAATAGTGTGGCGGTTTTACATCAGGTTAACAATGTTCTATAAAAGGGGTATAATGAGCAGCCATCTAAACCCGACTTTATGTAGAGAAAAATGAGAATTGCAGGGGAATTCATTATGTTCCTTATTTTTGTTCAAACACATCACGAAAATATGCCTATATAATTTTGACCCCATTGAATCCCACTTTTATATAGTAAAACTGGGGTTTTCAGGGGTATACACTATTTTCTTATCTTTGCTCAAAAATATAGATTGTGGGTACTCGTTAGAACCGCCTCGTCGAGGCGGTTCTAACGAGTATCCACAGTCTTTGTTTTGAACAGAAATAGGACCAATATTCAAAATTTTCATCTGGAAATTGACATTTTTCGGTGGTAAAATTTACAATGTATTTGTATAGGCGTGTTTTCGTAATGATCTAGATTGTGGGTACTCATTGCGGTGGGTCTGACGACCACCAACAGTCTATGCCTGGACTAGAAATAAGAATTAAACATTAAAACTTATCATCTGTAAAAGGCTGGTTCTTTTCATCTGTATAAAGCTGGTTCTAGGGATAAGATGGCATTTTTAGTGCGTCCCGACCATCGGGCCTTGGAGAAATAGATTGGACTGCATGGTGCTTCCGCACAGAGCTGAAACCGCTCGAACAAGAGTACTGGTAAACCGCTATGAAGTCCGAATCAGTCAAAGTGTTGGTTGTGACGTCAGCCTCGATAGCGCAGTGGTTAGCGCGTTCGTCTTATGATCGAGAGGTTGTGCGTTCGAATCCGGCCACCGGTATCGAGGTGTGTCCTTGGGCAAGACACGTAATGACACTGCCCCACTCCACCCAGGTGCAAATGGGTAGCAGTGGTGTAAAAGCCACTGCCTCTCTCTCGCGCACGTGAAAACATCCGGAATGAGTGTTCGAGAGCGATTCAATAAGCTAGAAGCTTTCATCGCAATCGAACTAAAATAAATTAGTATAAACTAAAGTGTTGTGAGTCGGACAGTCCCGGCATATAAATTCGATGAATTGTCCGGGATTGCTTCTAAAGGATAGCCCTTTTATAGGAAATTATTTGATATGTCATTTCATCTAAATGTCGTGTAAAAGTCCCACAAAATTGGAAGCAGCATCTCCAAAATGACCTAAATAATGTTGACGGGGACTTAAACATCAACACAAACAACCAACGTCATTTTAGTGCCCCCTTTTTCTTAATGTCGAGAACCAACGAAGTAGGTAAAATCAAAGTAATCTTCAACGGATTTGGCTATCAATTTGCATAACCATTATGAAAACAGGCCTATACAAATACATTGCAAATTTTACCGCCGAAAAAACGAGCATTTTAAGATAAAAAATTGTGATATTTTTCTTATTTCTGCTCAAAACTTTTAATAAAGATTGTAGGTGCTCGTTAGAACCGCCTCATTGAGGCGTTTCTAACGAGTACCCACAATCTTATATTTCAGAGCAGATATAAGAAAAATAAGGTTTACCCCTGTAAACCCCAGTTTTACTATATAAAAATGGGATTCAAGGAGGTCCAAATTATATAGAGGTGTTTTCGTGATGATTATGAAAACGGTGATCGAAAAAAAGGTCACAGAAAAAATGTCACAAATAAAAAGATATAGAAATCTTCCACTCAAAAAAAAAAAACATGTGGTATATAAGTAGGAATAATGACAGCATCTTCAAGCCCGACTTTTCCCTTATGAAGTGGGGTTTAAAGGGATGTTCATTCTATAGACGTGTAAATGGTGCATACATGTTTATATACTAGTATTTAAATAGAACTGCCAATTTTAATGTTTAAGTCAAACTGTCAAAACATGGTGGTTTTGAAGACCCTAAGGGGTCTAATAGAGGTGCGTATACTCTATTTTCCTTATTTTTGCTCAAAAACATAGATTGTGGGTACTCGTTAGAGACTAGAAATAAGGAAAATATCGAACGTTTTCATGCGAAAAAATGATAGTTCTAGATATATGAAATACGCCATTTTATCACACGGGAATACTTTCAACACCTGTGATATCAAGAAAACCGGAAAATTAGACTGCAGTTTGATCTGGGCCCACACTGCTTGCAAGAATAGTTTTAAAGGACACAGCAAATGACAAAGTAGACGACAAATTGTTAAGATTGGTATCTTTAAATCAGTAAGTGACACATAACACTTTGGAAAACAAGACAAAAATCAATTCTGTAACTTTTCTTCAGTGATTTTTGTTTCTTACCCAAACCTGTGACTTTTTTCGTGCTTTTGTTTTCCTGCGACTTTCCAAGCCCCCGCCCTTAGGGGCTTAAAGAAATATATGGGCTGCATGATGCTTTCACGCAGAGCTGAATCCGGCTCGCACACTAGTGCTGGTAAACCGCTGAGAGGATCTAAGCCTGTCCAGGAACCGCGGTGCGAGGCGGACCGTCCATGCTAATAAACCCTATTGGTTTCATTGGGCGACAGGGCTTGAGATGTCATTTCATCTCAATGTCGGGGAAAAGTCCCACAAAATTGGAAGCAACGTCTCCAAAATGACCTTTACAGTGTTGACGCGGACGTTTAACCTCAAATCAAACAAACAAATCCCGCGACTTTCCTACATTCATGAAAACACGCCTATTCAAGTCCATGTTTATAGAAAATTTTACCACCAAAACATGAAACTTTTCAGATAAAAAATCTGATATTTTTCATATTTGTGCTCAAAACTAGTTTCCTTTTTAAAGGAAGGCTTTCTCAGTTTTTAAAGTTAAAACCCCGCCATTAATAGACGCTACATGACTGTCTAAAACGCTGAAATACCTGCGCTGAATTTGCGGATCAGCAGAAAGTGACTAAAACGCTGATCTGCTGAAATGCTGAATATTACTTTATGTTGTTTTGGGCCACAATACTAGCCATGCATATTTATTTAGAATATTTAATTATTATTGAATTTGTTTTACTCCACAGACATTAAGATTGTTGTTATATCGAGCAATAAAAAAAAATAAATACGGAATACAGACTGCTTTGCTGAAGATTTCGAATTAAAAGTTTTCCAGACATATTACTGATCGCATATTTAAAGCATATTTATATTTGTTACTAATGTTTGCAACGGGGAATAGGGGTACCACCGAACGGCTACGGTGTAGTGCCAGCATGGATTCGTTCCCTGGGGCCCCACCAGCTAACGACACGCGACACGGGGAAACTGGAAAACAACAACAACTGCAATGTTTAGGTCGAGCTATCTGTTAAGACGAGAACCTCGAGTCAATGAGCTGTATGTATAGAAATGCAAAAGAGATACTCTTACTGATTTTAATGCGGATAAATCTGCCTTGACACAATAATGGCCGATCATCTATCTATCTATCTATCTATCTATCTATCTATCTATCTATCTATCTATCTATCTATCTATCTATCTATCTATCTATCTATCTATCTATCTACCTACCTACCTACCTACCTACCTACCTACCTACCTACCTACCTACCTACCTACCTACCTACCTACCTACCTACCTACCTACCTACCTACCTACCTACCTACCTATCTATCTATCTATCTATCTATCTATCTATCTATCTATCTATCTATCTATCTATCTATCTATCTATCTATCTATCTACCTACCTACCTACCTACCTACCTACCTATCTAACTATCTATCTATTTATCTATCTATCTATCTATCTATCTATCTATCTATCTATCTATCTATCTATCTATCTATCTATCCATCTATATATATCTATCTATCCATCTATATCTATCTATCTATCTATCTATCTATCTATCTATCTATCTATCTATCTATCTATCTATCTATCTATCTATCTATCTATCTATTCTCAATTGCTTCTTAGAGACTCAGTAAGTCATGCTATTATTGTGTGAAAGGAGTAAAGATAAACAACTTCGCATAATACAATTCTAGTTTTTACTGTTCACAAATTATCTTCATCTTTATTTCTTTCTTTAGAACATACAAATGAAATGTTGTGATATTCTCATTTATGCTGAAAACACAGAGTTTGAACACTCGTCAGACCGCCTCATCGAGTCGATTCTAACGAGGTCCACTAGTCTATGTTTTAGAGAAGCAATAATAATACTAAATGTGAAAAGTGAGTATTGTGGCGGCCTGTGCCGCAAATGTTTGTTAGCTAGTTCATTTGTTACCTTCCTTATTTTTTCTGTACAAAACGAGTAAATCTGTCTTTCTTAACTGACGATAAATCGTTCTTCCTTTCTCTCTTAAATCACGATAACTTCATCATATGCGCTCTTTCTTTCTGCTAAAAAATGGTCTTGAACTTACATAAATAATAAACGTATAAATCAGTTTCTACCTCTCAGGTAAATGACACTCGTCAATATAATCGTTCATGACGGATTGTTAATCGATCAATACATTGAGTAAGCACACTTCTGACTACCTGTCGATAATCGATTTATCACCAAGTATCGTGACGCGTGCCGCTAATCATTCAACCAATAACAGTAGTCATTAGACCAGTAAGTGGCAACTTGACCGGTATTTTGTATTTAAAAAGTAATATCATAGTAAGTTTATTTCTACTTTGAACATAGTACATATAAAATATACACACAGTTGTATCATATTCATATGAATACGATACCACGCGGAAATACAAAAATCATAAACCTAGGAACAGTGAATCAAAACTAATTAAGATAAAATATGTTAAAATAATTTAGACTCCAGGTCTCATCCGAGACTTCACTGCTTGCTTGAAATAATCACTGCTTTTTCATCATCGGGATATAATAAACTCCGTGTAATTTATAAAGAGAAAAGTGGGGTTTACAGGGGTATATATTATTTTCTTTATTTCAGCTCCAAGACATAGGTTGTGGGTAGTCGTTAGGACCGCGGTTCTATCGAGCACCCTCAACCTATTTTTTGGAGTAAACATAAGAAAAACAAATATCACAGATTTTCATCAAAACAAGATGTATTTGTGAAACATGAACATGTCCCCGGGCAAGGTCAATTATTTCTCAAAGGTGGTCACAGGCCAATGTCAAGGTCACAGATCATTTTTGTATGAGTTGAAAGACGTTTGCACAAGTAGCCTACATGCAAAATGTGAAGGCTCTACCTCAAATGGTTCTAAAGTTATGACCAATGTTTTATCTTTCTTTTAAGTAGGTCCCATGTGAAGGTCAAGGTCACACAATAATTTTTTTTGAATGGGCGCGAAAACCTTGTCACAAGGAACCTGCATGCAAAATATGAAGGCTCTATCTCAAACGTTTCAAAATATATATGACCAATGTTATTTTCTCTATAAAGTAAGTCACATGTGAAGGTCAAGGTCGCAGTTCAAAACTTTCTTTATATGAATGTGAAGCACTTGTCACAAGGAACCGACATATCAAACATGAAGGCTCTATCTCAAACGGTTCAAAAGTTATGACCAATGTTAAAGTTGTCCAACAAATCTAGTTCTGACCTGTTCACAAATAATAGTCGTTTTCTTTTTTTTTTTTTTTTTTTTTTTTTCATTTCCTTAAAAACACAGTCTGGGCACTCGTAAGACAAATCAATCGATGATAGGAGCTGTGGGTTAATCAAATCGCAGCCCAATCTATTTCTCCATGTCCCAATCGGTGGGGCCACCTTGATCTTGGAGTATCATCTACATACTTCAGGTGACAATGCATTTTCCGTAACGAACGCAGATCTCTACAGTCAGTACTATGTAGATACTAGTGATAGCTAAAGAATTCAGCAAATTCTGATGACTGTCCACTTTACATACAATACTGTCTCCTGGGTCATAAAAATTAAACGAAAAAAAAAAATAAAATAAAATAACCAAACATTAACTAGTCTCACAAACTAAGAAAGCTATACAAGAATACCCAATTTAAATAATTTTCAGCATTTCAGCAGTTCAGCGTTTTAGTCACTTTCTGCTGATCCGCAACCTGCTGAATTCAGCAGGTTTTTCAGCGTTTCAGACAGTCCCCCAGATTTTAATTGGTTTTTATTATACATGAACATTTAATGAAAGTCAATGGTGATTAAGGGCTGACGCACGAGAACAGGACCTTATCAGTTTTAATTTGTCAAATGCATCTTCTTCATGTCTGAGAGCAACAAACTGTTCTAGAGCCGGCGCAGACCCGCCCGTCTGTGTCTGTGGCGGATGCATTTGCGATAAAGACCCATATCTTAGGAGCTGACCGATTTGTTCATCCAAGCAAGCAAGAGGTCGATACAATGGCGTTGCATGGCATTATCACTAAAATTAGCAAACAATGTCCTGGAGAGGCTTATACTGAAACTATTTCAGGGTCTACTGCCCTTCTTAAACTTTCGGAAGGGGGACAATTACCGTAGAAATTATTTCATGGTTTATATGCATGGTCTTATGTTGCGGTCCCGCCGAGGAGCGAATTCGCAACCTCGGTGAGCGTCTGGCTGTAATAAATATACTTTGCGTCTTGAAAAATGCATATCCATCACGCGACCAAGTCCGCGAAATGAACACCCCCTTAAACCCCACTTTATATGGTGAAAACTGGGGTTTAGGGGGTATACATTTCTTTCTTTTTTCTGCCCCCCCCCAGCCATATGCTGTTGGTACTCGTTAGAACCGCCTCAAAGAGGCGTTTCTATATAACGAGTACCCACAACCTATGTTTGCAGTGAACAAAAGAAAAATATCACGGATTTTCGTAAAAAAGCAGCCATTTTGGAGATGTGAAAAATGCACTATGTCGCATGGGTGTGTAATCGTAATGTTACCAGCCCCGCCCATCGGGGCTTGAAGAAATATATGGGCTGCATGATGCTTCCACGCAGAGCTGAAACCGACCCGCACACGAGTACTGGTAAACCGCTTAGAGGATCTAAGCCTGTCCAGGCAAAGCAGTACATGTCGACCCGACAATGCTTATAAACCCTATTGGTTTCGTTGGGCGACAAGGCTTGAGATGTCATTTCATCTCAATGTCGGGTAAAAGTCCCACAAAATTAGAAGCAACGTCTCCAAAATGACCTTTACAGTGTTGACGGGGACGTTAAACCTAAAATCAAACAAAATCGTTATGTTACCACTTAGAGGAACATTGGCCTTTGCGAAGGGCGAGCTGTTCTCTAAAGCAAGTTTGATGTTGGAGGAAATTTTGTAAGAAAAGACAGAACCATGCACATTTTAAGTTTTAGAAAGGATGCTTAAAACTCGTTCGTTTGACGCGAAAAATGATTTCCGTTGATGAAAACAGGGGCATCAGAAAATGGGAAAGAAAAGCCTTGGCCAGTTTTTGGATGAAAGAACCCTAACTCTGCACTGGTATCAAGAGTTCCTGCTTTAATTTTACATTAAACTAAACAATTGCAATAGATTATCCCCTTGGTAGACCACAGGGCACAGGCATTATTGTTCGCGCCCCCCGCCCATCGGGACTAGACGAAATAGATTAAAATACATGGTACTTCCGCGTCTCCAAAATGACCTTTACAGTGTTGACGGGGACGTTAAACCTCAAATCAAACAAACAAAATTTGCCTGGGCAGGCTTAGATCCTCTAAGCGGTTTATTAGTACTCGTGTGCGGGTCGGATTTAGCTCTGCGTGGAAGCATCGTGCAGCCCATATATTTCTTCAAGCCCCGATGGGCGGGGCCGGATTATACGGTGGTCTGAAAATGAGTAAGATAAATCAGTCACCATATTTGCATTATTTGCGGGCCTCCAGCTTGCACATTGTCAATATTGGAAAAACAGGTAACCAGACCCCCCTGACCTTTCACTGATAACCTTCAGACTAACAACCAGCAGATAATGCAAATAAGGTGAATACGCATGGATGCATCACTGTTTGGCCGTCGGCGGCATATCTCTATCCTCAGTCGCGGGTTAAAGAACATCTTCACAATAGACAAATCAACCCATGTGAAAGGCAAGTTCACCATGCTATACTGATCGTAAATGCGCTAGCACAAGACAAAAATATCATAAAACCAGTGCATCAAACAAAGACTCCGATTAAAATGCTCTGCTAAGCATGGTTTTGTTTTGCTTGTCTCAGTTTACCGTCGCCATCACGCAAAAATGCCTATATAGTTTTGACCCCCTTGAACCCCACTTTTATATAGTAAAACTGGGGTTTACAGGGGTAAACATTGTTTTACTTATTTCTGCTCTAAAATTTAGATTGTGGGTACTCGTTAGAACCGCCTCGACGTACCCACAATCTATATTTTGAGCAGAAATAACAAAAATATCACAATTTTTCATCTTAAATTTTTCATTTTTACGATGGTAAATTTACAGTGTATTTGTATAGGCGTGTTTTTGTAATGCTACAGAAGGGGGCATATGACCGGTTGATTCTGATCAAACGGCACGGACGCACATGGCGCGCTACTATTATTTCTGTTTATGCGATTATCGAAGACACTGACCAGATTTTACGGATGCATCGGCTGAGCTGCGTCTTCGGTGGTCGTTCAGTTACCTGCATAGACTAAATCAATATGCACAACGGAATTTCGCTTATTTCTGTTGCGATATCCAATATCCGTGCGGCTTTGTACATGCTGTAATTCAGAAGCCTCCGTGGTGTAGTGGTTACGCCACTCGCCTTGTAAACCAGGGGTCGCAGGATCGATCCCGGGCTTCTCCAGACTTTCGGAAGAGTCTTTAAACCGAGGTCCCGTCTCCGTATGACCTTAGCTGTTGGTGGGACGCTAAACTGAAACACTCACTCACATGCTGCAATTCTCATGCGATCATCGCTGACACTGATCAGACTGTTTGGATGCACGCGCTGAGTTGCGTCTTCGGTGGTCGCTCAGTTTCCTGCACAGACTTAAATAAATATGCGCTAGTGGCTACAGAGGGGGCATATGATGAGTTTATTCTGATCAGACTGCACGGATGCGCATGCTGAGCTACGATGTTTTCTATTTATGCGAATATCGAGGACCCCGACAAGATTTTACGGATGCACAGGCAGAGCTGCTTGTTCGGTGGTCGTTCAGTTACCTGCATAGACTTATATCAATATGCGCAACTGTATTTCGCTTATTTCTGTTGCGATATCCATTATCTGAGCACCGTCAAGCGATTTTGGTACTTATCGCCTATGCGAGCAGCGAAGGTTCAGGCGAGCCTGCGCATCCGCACAGTCTCGCCAGAACCTTCGCTACTCGCTCATACAAGCAGTGAATCAAGAGGAACCTTCAGACAGAAAGCCATATCCCTGGCCCCTCTGAATGGCTGGGCATGCGCAGTTAAAATTTGTCATGACGGAATGCTCGAAGACACAAATTCGCTTGGCGGGGCTCATCTTTGGACTTTGTAAGGCTCGGGCGATCATCGATGACACTGATCAGACCTTTTGGATTCTTAGGCTGAGTTGCATCTTCGGTTGTCGTTCAGTTACCTCATTACGATAACACGCCCGTGCGACATAGTTTTTTTCACATCTCCAAAATGGCTACTTTTCTGTTAAAAATCCATGATACTTTTCTTATTTACAGTGACATACAGTGGGTCGATTGTCTTTGAGTGTGGGTTGGTACATGTTTCGTTTAACCTTTAAATTCCTATACTATAAGCTAAACGTGTAGATCCTGATCTGACGCCGTGCTTGGGTCGATTAATTATCAATTGACTAAAAGTTACTGACTACAGAAGCTTCCCGCCTGCTATTGTCCACGTGTCTATCACTGGCCATGTTCAAAACCCATGTACCAGTTATTTATAGCAGCGCTAGTCTTCTCCTTGTGACGTCGGAGCGCCATGTAGACTGGACAGGTGAACATGGACATTGCAAACAGTGTAGTCTGATCAGACGCCGCCGAACAGACCTTCAATAAATAACCGGTACCGTCATGGTCTACATGGTCAGCGATTGTCACGTGGACGATAGCTAGTTACTTTGGGTCGAATGATAAAAAAATCGACCCAAAAGATGGTAATCGGTGCAACACGAACACCATGGCTAAACTAACAAAGCAACAACCGGCCAGAAAACGCCGTATTTAATACCAGAATACGTTGCGTGTTCTTCTCATTAAACAGACGTTTGTTTAAGAATGGAGCAGCAGATTCATCCCATCGGTCAGACGTCGAATTTGATGACTGGTCAGCTCTAGCCACGGGTGTATGTGTGTGTTGTGTGTGTGTGTGTGTGTGTGTGTGTGTGTGTGTGTGTGTGTGTCTAGTACACAGGTCTAGTGGCAAATGGTTGGTTCTCAAAATGAGGCATGACTTCTGGTGCTAAATATGCAAATACATGTGTATATCCAAACTCCATATTTAAACCGTGATAATGAAGTTGTGGAAACGCTTATAACGCATGTAAAGAAGGAAAATGAAAAATATAAATCTCCTTCACCTTATATACCTATACCCTATTATGTGTAACGGGTTGTAATGCTCTGTTATGCGTTTGTAACTAATGTAATGAGACATAAGGGGATGAGAACCTTTTCATTTCGCACTGTAACCTTTGTAACGCATGTAATGAAGGAAAATGAAAAATATATATCTCGTAAACCTTATATACCGATACACTACAATGTGTAACGGGTTGTAATGCTCTGTAATGCGTTTGTAACTAATGTGATTAGACATAAGGGGATGAGAGCCTTTTCATTTCGCACTGTAACGTTTGTAACGCATGTAATGAAGGAAAATGAAAATAAATCTCGTACACCTTACATACCTACACCCTTTTTGTGTAACGGGTTGTAATGCTCTGTAATACGTTTGTAACTAATGTAATGAGACGTAAGGGGATGAGAGCCTTTTCGTTTCGCACTGTAACGCTTGTGACGCATGTAATGAAGGAAAATGAAATATTTATATATATATCGTACACGTTATATCCCTATACCCTACTATGTGTAACGTGTTGTAATGGTCTGTAATGCGGTTGTAACCAATGTAATGAGACCTATTGGGATTAGCGCCTGTTCATTTTGCACTGTAACGCTTGTAACGTATGTAATGAAGGAAAATGAAATATATATATATCGTACACCTTCTATACCTATACCCTACTCTGTGTAACGTGTAGTAATGGTCTGTAATGCGAGTGTAACCAATGTAATGAGACCTAAGGGGATGAGCGCATCTTCATTTTGCACTGTAACGCTTGTAACGCATGTAATGAAGGAAAATGAAATATATATATATCGTACACCTTATATACCTATACCCTACTATGTGTAACGTGTTGTAATGGTATGTAATGCGATTGTAACAAATGTATTGAGACCTAAGGGGATGGGTGCATATTCATTTTGCACTGTAACGCTTGTAACGCATGTAATGAAGGAAAATGAAATATATATATATCGTACACCTTATATCCCTATACCCTACTATGTGTTACGTGTTGTAATGGTCTGTAATGCGGTTGTAACTAATGTAATGAGACCTATTGGGATTAGCGCCTGTTCTTTTTGCACTGTAACGCTTGTAACGCATGTAATGAAGGAAAATGAAATATATATATATATCGTTCACCTTATATACCTATAACCTACTATGTGTAACGTGTTGTAATGGTCTGTAATGCGAGTGTAACCAATGTAATGAGACCTAAGGGGATGGGTGCTTATTCAATTTGCAATGTAAGGCTTGTAACGCATGTAATGAGGCAAATGAAATTTATATATATCGTACACCTTATATCCCTATACCCTTCTATGTGTAACGTGTTGTAATGGTCTGTAATGCGGTTGTAACCAATGTATTGAGACCTATTGGGATTACCGCCTGTTCTTTTGGCACTGTAACGCTTGTAACGCATGTAATGAAGGAATATGAAATAAATATATCGTACACCTTATATCCCTGTACCCTACTATGTGTTACGTGTTGTAATGGTCTGTAATGCGGTTGTAACCAATGTAATGAGACCTATTGGGATTAGCGCCTGTTCATTTTGCACTGTAACGCTTGTAACGTATGTAATGAAGGAAAATGAAATATGTATATATCGTACACCTTATATCCCTATACCCTACTATGTGTAACGTGTTGTAATGGTATGTAATGCAATTGTAACCAATGTAATGAGACCTAAGGGGATGGGTGCATATTCATTTTGCACTGTAACGCTTGTAACGCATGTAATGAAGGAAAATGAAATATATGTATATCGTACACCTTATATCCCTATACCCTACGTTGTGTAACGAGTTGTAATGGTCTGTAATGCGAGTGTAACCAATGTAATGAGACCTGAGGGAATGGGTGCATATTCATTTTGCACTGTAACGCTTGTAACGCATGTAATGAAGGAAAATGAAATATATATATATCGTACACCTTATATACCTATACCCTACTATGTGTTACGTGTTGTATTGGTCTGTAATGCGAGTGTAACCAATGTAATGAGACCTAAGGGGATGGGTGCATATTCAATTTGCAATGTAACGCTTGTAACGCATGTAATGAGGCAAATGAAATATATATATATCGTACACCTTATATCCCTATACCCTACTATGTGTAACGTGTTGTAATGGTCTGTAATGCGGTTGTAACCAATGTATTGAGACCTATTGGGATTAGCGCCTGTAATTTTGCACTGTAACGCTTGTAACGCATGTAATGAGGCAAATGAAATATATATATATATCGTACACCTTATATCCCTATACCCTACTATGTGTAACGTGTTGTAATGGTCTGTAATGCGAGTGTAACCAATGTAATGAGACCTAAGGGGATGGGTGCATATTCAATCTGCAATGTAACGCTTGTAACGCATGTAATGAGGAAAATGAAATATATATATATCGTACACCTTCTATACCTATACCCTACTAAGTGTAACGTGTTGTAATGGTCTGTAATGCGGTTGTAACCAATGTAATGAGACCTATTGGGATTAGTGCCTGTTCATTTTGCACTGTAACGCTTGTAACGTATGTAATGAAGGAAAATGAAATATATATATATCGTACACCTTCTATACCTATACCCTACTATGTGTAACGTGTTGTAATGGTCTGTAATGCGAATGTAACCAATGTATTGAGACCTAAGGGGATGAGCGCATATTCATTTTGCACTGTAACGCTTGTAACGCATGTAATGAAGGAAAATGAAATATATGTATATCGTACACCTTGTATACCTATACCCTACCAAGTGTAACGTGTTGTAAACGTTTGTAAAGCGATTGTAACCAATGTAATGAGACCTGGGGGGGATTAGCGCATATCCATTTTGCACTGTAACGCTTGTAATGCATGTTATGAAGGAAAAAATAAATTATATATATCGTACACGATATATACCTATACCCTACCCTGTGTAACGTGTTGTAATGGTCTGTAATGCGGTTGTAAGCAATGTTCTGTGACCTAATGAGAGTAGCGCCTATTCATTTTGCACTGTAACGCTTGTAACGCATGTAATGAAGGAAAATGAAATATATATACACCTTATATACCTATACCCTACTATATATATATCGTACACCTTCTCTACCTGTACCTAGTGCATCGGGCTGAATCAGTCCAACTTAGCTACACCATATCATAGTGTTAGGTTTATGTGATGTACACATGTAACGATGTGTATATATGTTACAAAAATAGTCCTGTTCAATCTTTGGGCCAATTTTGTGACCTATCTCCTATCGGAACCCGAATTTTATGGTGACTTAGTATATAAATTCAGAAAAATATATAACCGCAATGACTTCAGCACCCAATTTCGTAAAATCATTCTTCGATATAAAAAGATTGGGTACAACATGGATATTATACGACAGACTGCATGCATGGTAGTTAACCCAATCACGGTTGGCAACTTTGCTTCCCTCTTTAATTGCACGCCGGGGGGTCAGGCCTCAGATTCTATGACGGCTCCAACGTAAAGGCTTATTGAAAATTAAAGAGATAATGTTGGTTGGTGCCTGATGCTCTGTCTCTGGTCGGGCTCATCGGAGTCTAACTGTTGGTTTTCTTTTGCTCCAGCATTTCAGTGGTTTCTTGCTGTCGAGTCCTCACCGTTGTCTCACCTCTGTGGTTCTTTGATTTCTGTGTTCACGGAGATGTTGCACTGATGAGTTGGGAGGCCTTCATGCGGACTGAACAAATTTTTTGTCTAAATCGCGACGGAAGTAAGGGCGAGGATTGTGGCCACGTAAAATCGATTTAAGCCCCCCAGTGGAAATCTTCCACTGACCGTTCCAAGGCGGCTCTTCTGTGGCGATTTATTTATGTTGTTGTTTGTTACTTACTGTGTGTATCACTTGTGTCTTTTAATTTTGGATGGCCATATGGCCATTTTGTGGGAAAGCAACTGTCCATATGGCCTTCCTTTGTTTAGCTTTCCATTATGGTCTGGTCGCTTAATGTTTGTATTTCTTTCCCTTTGGTGTCTTTTATGGATGGAGTAAGTTAATTGTATCAATTCCTGATCTTTGTTTTACTTCTACTTTAAATTACAATACCTCCTATACAGCTTGGCCATTTTCAGTCAAACTTCATAGGAATGTGGCTTCTAGGTGTTATCAAAATAGCTAAATCAAATCTGCTCCAGTGAACTGCCAGAGCTAAGAATATAAAATCTTAAGCTACTCCTTGGGCCAATTTCATTCAAACTTCACCAGTATTTTGCTTAGGTGACATACCTTTGATCCAGTTTCATTCAAACTTCATAGGAATGTTGGTCTGTGATCCAGTTTAATTCAAACTTCATAGGAATGTTGCTTAGGTGACAGCCGATCCTCTGCATTAAAGTTTTCGTTTGAATGAACAGTTTGCTGCCAGAGCATAGGATATAATATAGTAGATGAACATATTTGTCATTCCGCCACCAAGTTTTGCTGTGTGTGTTAATGAAGGCCCAGACAAGCTTCCTACGCTATACTGGTTACCAAAACTTCATAAAAAAGACCTTACAAAGCACTGTTTATTGCAAATTCTAGCTCTTGCACAACCACTGAACTTTCTTAATTATTAACTTCCTGTCTTACTGCTATTAAAACGCATGTCTAACTGCTATTAAAACGCATGTGATAAAATATTTTGGTTTTGTTTGTTTGATTTGAGGTTTAACGCCCCCGTCAACACTGTAAAGGTCATTTTGGAGACGTTGCTTCCAATTTTTGGGGACTTTTACCCGACATTGAGATGAAATGACATCTCAAGCCCTGTCGCCCAATGAAACCAATAGGGTTTATTAGCATGGACGGTCCGCCTCGCACCGCGGTTCCTGGACAGGCTTAGATCCTCATAAGCGGTTAACCAGTACTAGTGTGCGGGCCGGATTCAGCTCTGCGTGGAAGTATCATGCAGCGCAAATATTGTGATAAAGTCTTTGAAAGATCAGGAAGAAATCTGTTTTGGTCTATAAAAAATTCGAATGAGGTTTTAAATAAATTGAAATCCAGACATTTTCGTGCTTCAAGTCTGTCTACATACGATTTTTCCACTCTTTACACTACACTTCCTCATTAGTTAATAAAAAAAAGCTTATTGATTTAATTTACTGGGCTTTTCACAGAGAAGATTCTCTCTATCTTGCATGTAATGTCAGAAATGCATTTTTCACTTCTAAAGAGCATAAGAATTATACACTTTGGTCATGTCAGAAAGTGTGTGATGCCCTCACCTTTCTACTTGACAATATTTATATTAGATTCGGTACTAAGTTATTTAGACAAATTGTGGGCATTCCGATGGGTAAGAATTGCGCACCTCTTGTGGCTGATCTATTCTTGTATTGTTATGAAAGAGACTTCATTTTGTCGCTTTCCATTGATAACCAATCTGAAATTATTGAAGCTTTTAGCTCCACTTCTAGATATTTAGATGATTTGTTAAATGTTGATAATACCTTTTTCGATGGTTTGATCAGTCAGATTTATCCCCCAGAACTTCAGTTAAATAAAGCAAATTCTTCTGATACCGAGGCCCTGTTTTTGCATTTACATCTATCTATTGTAGATTGGTTTGTTTCGTGCAAAATTTATGATAAACGCGATGACTTTGATTTTGAGATTGTAAATTTTCCTTTTTTGGATGATGTTCCTCGTGCGCCATCCTATGGCGTTTATATTTCGCAATTAATTCGATTTGCTAGAGTTATTAACCCATTTGAGCCTAGCGTCCCATAAATGGGACATATGCAAACAGTACAGACCCGGATCAGACGCCGCCAAAAACTCGTTTCATAAAATTTCCTATGAAATCTCCACCTCGTCTATTCATATTTCAGTGTGCTGAAATATTGTTTGTATTTCTCGTGATATAATATCAACAATTAACTCATTTAAGCCTAGCGTGTCATAAATGGGACATGTGATATAATATCAGAAATTAACCCATTTAAGCCTAGCGTCCCATTTTTTTAGCGTCCCATAAAATGGGACATATGCAAACAGTGCAGATGCAGATCAGACGCCGCCTTTGATTCACGTTTTAACCAAACAAGCACAAATCGAACTTGTCTGGTGTGCCACAGGGAACTGTTCTTGACCCCTTGCTGTTCTCCTTATATATATAAATGATATCTCGATGGATATCGAATCTGAAATAAGACTTTTTGCTGATGACTGTGTTTGTTACCGTGAAATCTTGCACCCGGAGGATACATTGAAACTTCAAAAGGATATTGATCGATTAGGCTGTTGGGCAAGAAAATGGGGTATAAGATTTCAGCCCATCAAATGCAATATGATGCAGCTTACAAGGAAAAGGATCGATAAGATCCAAGCTTCCTACAAATAACTTAAGATGGAACAAACATATTAGTAATGTTACACAAAAACAAACAGAACCCTTGGTTTCTTGAGAAGAAACCTATCTCCATGCCCAAAAGACGTAAAGGAAACGGCATATAAGGGACTGGTTCGCCCAATTCTGGAGTACGGTAGTTCGGTTTGGGACCCCCATAGCGCTCTTCTTCAGGATGAACTTGAGAAGGTTCAAAATCGAACAGCTAGATTCGTATCAGAGAATTATAGTTATCAAACTGTGAGTATGACTGGCATTCTTGAAGAGCTTAAATGGGAATCCCTCAAAAAAAAAAAAAAAAAAAAAAAAAAAGAAAAAAAAAGGGAGGAGAGATGGCAGACTTATTTTATTTTACAAAGGTCTAAAAAGTAAGGCCAGTATACCAACAGATGACATTATCCCCTCAAATAGCCGCTGCAGATATCATCATTCATTGGCCTTTCATGTTTCCAGTGCTAGAACAGACATTTATAAGAGTAGCTTCTTCCCGCAGACTATAAGAGATTGGAATGCTCTTCCTGACTCTCTTGTGTCCTCCGCTGAGGATGCCAAGGATAGTGTTGATAAGTTTACTTCTCTGGTGAGAGCTAGGTACCTTTGTCCTACATTGCCCTTTTAACACTAAGCTACAGGTCCTGGTGAAAGATTGACGTTCAGACGTATCACCAGTAACTAATTCTGATTCTGAACAAACGTACGAAAAACACCAAGATTAGCTCTCAGTAGAGTAAACCATAAAGCCTATTTTAGCTAAGCGTCCCATAAAATGGGACATATGCAAACAGTGCAGACTCAGATCAGACGCCGCCTTTGATTCGCGTTTTAGTCGACAAATCCAAACAATCACAAATCGAACAAACGTACGAGAAGCACCAAGATTAGCTCTGCATCAATGCACCAGTCATTACAGAGTTGCTTCCCATTGAGCAGTAGACGTTCTAGATGTTAGTCCTTGATTGGCTAGTTATTGACACACCTCCGCCATAGGGACCGATCATTTTTGTTTGAATGCTATATGGTCTACATTTTCTTTTCCCCCTTTCATTTGTGTGTTTTTAATCAAGTTTTATATAAACGTTAAATTAGCATTAATTCCCTGTCGATTTTGTTTTTAATTTGATCCAGGCAAAAATGAAAAGATTTTTTTTTTTCCAACAAAGCTCACGTAAAAATAATAAGCGATCCTGTGCAGCGTCCTTGAGGTGGAAAGCAACAACATGGATGTCGTCATGTTTTTCGCTGTTTTGACCATTGGATTTATTGATGCTGTTTGCATCCTAAAATGCAATAATCAACACGATGTTATTGACATTAATGAGGGACAGTGGTGCTCTTGCAGCTCGAATTCAATAGCTATAAAAATAGAAGATAAACTACGCCCAACAAGGCTTGGCTTATGCAAACATTTAAAACTAGTGGAAATTGATAAAAAGTTTAACATTCAGGACGACACCCCTCTGGATTTGTGTAAATATTTTACAGACTTTAGGCCAGGAACGAAGTTCTTCTTTGATGGGTAACCACTCGAGTGTTCAGTAAGTATATCTATTTGATTGGTTGACCATTAAATTGGTCAGCAAGTTAAAATCATGAGAACTCTGTAAACATAACGTTCAGTGTTGCGGTTCTAACGAGTACCCACAACCTAGTTTTTGAGCAGAAGTAAGAAAATTAATGTATACCCCCTGTAAACCCCAGTTTTGCTATATAAAAGTGGGATTTAAGGGGGTCAAAATTGTATGGGCATGTTTTCGTGATGCAGATTTCACTGATGTGCAGTCTGAACTGAGCCTTTGCTGGAGGCTAATGCCACAGTTGTAAATCATATGATGTGGCTAAATTCAGTTTGTTAACAAATGAACCAGAAAGCCGGTTGCAAAATAAATATGCAGCATTGCTTGAGAAAGCCTGGCCCTGAGGTTATAAAAATTTTGTTCATGCTCAACTCAACTGAGCATGAAATTTATCCTGCTCATAAATGTTAAAATGTCAACGGGACAAACATTAGACTGTTTTTAATTCATACATAAATTGTTTAAACCCTCTTAAGTATATCTATTTGATTGGTTGACCATTAAATTGGTCAGCAAGTCAAAATCATGAGAATGTAAACATAACGTTCAGTGTTGCGGTTCTAACGAGTACCCACAACCTAGTTTTTGAGCAGAAGTAAGAAAATTAATGTATACCCCCTGTAAACCCCAGTTTTGCTATATAAAAGTGGGATTTAAGGGGATCAAAATTGTATGGGCATGTTTTCGTGATGCAGATTTCAGTGATGTGCAGTCTGAACTGAGCCTTTGCTGGAGGCTAATGCCACACTGTTGTAAATCATATGATGTGGCTAAATTCAGTTTGTTAACAAATGAACCAGAAAGCCGGTTGCAAAATAAATATGCAGCAATGCGTGAGAAATAAAAATAAAAAATCTGTTCCTTTAAGAGCAAAGAAAACATTCATAAGAAAGAAGATGGGTCATACTACGTAGAGTCGGCTAATAAAGCCTCATCAGTGACCCTGTAATGATCCGGCAAAGAAAGCCAGAGGGAACATACTGCAATTTTGCGACTTTTGAATAGGCAGTCGATTCAAAGACTGATATGAATCAAAATGGCGTCCAAATAGTTAAAAACCTGTCTAGAATATGAGTCTAAACCAATAATGTATTTCTGATTTCTCAGAATATTCACGCTGATCTCAAAGGACAAAAAGTAAAATATAAACTGCACTATGGTTGATGTACGGGGAGACGTTTTACGGCCGCAACACGGCACAACACCAGCTGCAGTGAAGGCAAATAAAAATAAAAAATGTGTTCCTTTAAGAGCAATGAAAACATTCATAAGAAAGAAGATGGGTCATACTACGTAGTTTCGGCTAATAAAGCCTCATCAGTGACCCTGTAATGATCCGGCAAAGAAAGCCTGGCCCTGAGGTTATAAAAAATTTGTTCATGCTCAACTCAACTGAGCATGAAATTTATCCTGCACATAAATGTTAAAATGTCAACAGGGCAAACATTAGACTGTTTTTAATTCATACATACATTGTTTAAACCTGCTTTCGAGTATAACAAGCAGAAATGCATATGAGTGCCTTGCTCTAGGGTGACAAATCCGGTTAACTCAGTTGATAGAATACCTGACTTGCAAGCAGAGGGTCACGGGTTTGAGTTATGCATCGGGCACACTTTTTCCTCCTTAATTTACTTTAAACCCGTTACTGGTCCTATTACAATTTAAAAGCAATCATCTCATTTTCGATGTTATATACAGTTCACTGACCTAGAAAGTGGAAACACTCTAAATGAGGGTCACGTACTGAAAACGTACTAGGTTATTTCAGAAGCTGGAATGTAATTGGGCAATCACGCATATTCAGCTTTTTTGACCCTTGACTTTTATAGACCAAACGTTTTGGTGAACCTGTACTAAATTTATGTCATAGATCCATTCTCTCCCTACCCTACGCAGTGCAGAAAATATGCGCTAAGAATTGTCCAGGTGGTCAAAGGAAGAACCATGAAAACAGACAAAATAGGACCACAGCATTACTTTTATCGTATACTTAGTGTTAAAAGGGCAATGTAGGACAAAGGTACTGAAATCTTATGTCAGCAAAAATACAGGTCGCAAAAAGTTGAAAAGATGGTGAGCATTTTAAGCCTTTTATAAAAATGCAAATAAAACGACATGACAACAGTCTTTGGATAAAATAGCTACTCTGTTGGAAATTTCAACTATAAGTATAAAAGCATCGTAAAGTTTTTACAGGTGTTTATTTCTTAAATTCTGCTTATCTTGTTCATCTATGTATTCATTATAATATGAAGCATTACATAAAAAACACGTGTATGGCATAACAAAAGTTGAGGGGTCAGTTAATAGCTTGTTTTACAATGAGAAAGAAGCTAGAGATTTGACCCTTCAAGTTTTGTTCTGTGGTAGGATAGTATACAGAGGATTTAAAGATCGAAATCCTGTCTGCGTAGCGAAGAAATATTTCGAACGAAGTGTGGGCACGTTAGAAACTCAACGTTGCTATGGTGTAGAGGTGGTCTTTTTTGACAAAACAAACCTAGATGAGCATGATATTATAACAGCATATCCGGTTGTACAGAATGCCGAATATGATTCCATGCCAATTATCGGCTCCTACTTCGAGGAGCTGACCAAATCAAAATGTAAAATTAGATCACTGTTCCACCAGGCCCCTGATTTGTTTCTTACATGTAATGTGGGGGTTCAATCCTGGCTCGGTTCTTGGTGAGTTGGCAATTTTTTTTTTTGCTGAGGTGTCAACTAATGAATGAGTACTGACATTTTGTCAATTCGTCAAGAACCTAGCAAATTTTGCCAACTCAGCAAAAAAATTGCCAACTCATCAAGAACCGTGCCAGGATTGTACCCATACATTACACTACTAATAAGGTCTAGAGCTCATGCTAGAGTAAAACCTTACCCAACTTATATCCGAACCAACACATTTTACTGAACACTCCCCGTCTCTCATCGATCTGATTCTAGTAAGAAATGTCAATAACATTCTCACTAGTGGTGTAACAGATCCCTTCATAGCTAATTACACTAGATACCATTGTCCTGTAATCGCTGTATTAAAATTCATTCGCCCACATACACCCTCTTTTGAAAGAAAAATTTGGAATTATAAACTTGCCGATTATGATAAATACAGGGCTATTTTATCGGATTTTAATCTACTTGAGAAAGTCGCACTCGACGATAGCATTGAATACAATGTCCAGGTCCTTACTGAATCCACTTTCAGGGCCGCCGAAGAATCCATTCCAAAAAAAACTGTAACAATAAAACCGGATAGTCACCCGTGGATAACATGTCACATTAAAACCTTAATTAGGAAACGCAAGCGTACTTACAGACAATTCAAGAAAACAAACAACCTGTACATTTGGACAAAACACAAACAACTCCGTAACAAGACTTAACAACGCGATCAGAAAATCAAAAAAGGATTATTTTGACAACTTAGACCACCGGCTATCTTCTGAAAATTACAATACCAAATTATTCTGGAAAACCTCAAAACAGCTTTTAAACCTAGGGCAATCTACCAACAGTATTCCAACACTCACCATGAACCATGACATTGCAGAAACCGACCTTGAAAAAGCTCAAATATTTTGCTTCGCAGACTAAAGTTGATGATACAAACATAGCTTTGCCAAATTTTGAACCTGCCCAACATGTATTAGAGTCCATTACAATTTCTGTCCAGGATGTACTTGACGTATTTAAACGCCTTGATGTTAACAAGGCATGTGGCCCAGACCTGATCAGCCATCGGCTTTTACGAGAAGGGGCTGAAATATTAGCACAATCATATGCTATATTGTTTAATAGATCACTTTCCCAGGGTTACTTTCCTCCTTCCTGGAAAGATGCCAATCTCACCCCAATTCACAAAAAAGACAAGTCACTACCGGGTAATTACAGGCCGATATCTCTCTTAAGCATTGTAGGTAAAACAATGGAGCGCTGCATTCACACGCATCTATATAACTATGTTGCCTTACATAAGCTAATAACTCCATTTCAATCAGGTTTCATCAAAGGCGATTCTACAACCAACCAATTACTTCATACTTACCACACGTTTTGCGAGGCAGTCGATAGCAGGAAAGAGGTGCGAGCTGTCTTTTGTGACATCAGTAAGGCTTTCGACAGGGTCTGGCACAAAGGTCTGCTCCACAAACTACGAGGGATAGGATGTTCAGAACACATCTTTCAATGGTTCACTGATTACTTATCTGGACGTTGTTGTTGATGATGATGATTTCGTGTTTAACCACGCGTCAACCCTCTTTGTGGGTCATAAGCGTCAAACGGTTAATGGTTAAACGGCAAGTATAATTATGATGATATTAAAAGTAAAAAGTCAGAATGATAATGTATAAAAATCTGAAACAGTTAAATCTAATGAAAAAGTCCAATTTCTTTTAAGAATAAAATAATATTATCAACAGGTACATCTCGAAACAGTTGTTGCAAAGTGTCAGCTTTGAAATATAAAATATCAATTAAGATATGTTTCACAGTGAATGGCTGATCACAACCTACACAAGAAGGCTGATCATCACCATTAAAAATATAAGAATGAGTAACTCTAGTATGACCGATGCGCAGTCGTGTTAATACTACGTCCTCTTTTCTGGAAAACTGTGGAGGAGAGCATTTTGTACTAACGACAGGTTTAATGGCACGGAGTTTGTTATTTATTGCATGGTCCCATTCGCCTTGCCATTCCGACAAGATGTATCTGTTGATAAATGGTTTAAAATTATTAAAAGGAATTTTAAAAACAGATGGATCAAGATTGAGCGATTCCTTTGCTTTCTTGTCAGCATATTCATTGCCGACAATGCCAATATGGCTCGGAAGCCAACAAAACAACATTTGGTGTGTTTTAGAAATTTCATGATGTTTTTCGATCAATTTGTGAATTTATTGAATGGTCTAAAGCCTTAAGCACAGAAAGTGAATCAGAAAATATAATTGCTTTTTGAATTGTTGAAGAACTGATATAATCTAAAGCTAGGTCTATTGCTTTGGCTTCAGCTGTAGAAATATATGAACCATCTGGAAGGCGCATGGTTTTGTGCGTATCTTTAGAAACATACGCACAACCAACTTTATCTCCTTAATGCTGTGTTCTTAATGTTTTAACATGCTCTTCTATTACAAATTTCTTGTGGTGCCACGTGTTGCGCTGTCCTCATGAAACCCTAACCAGTTCTCGCTATACATCCCATTTTCTCGTGGTTCCGATTAGTATGGGTGCGGTGCTTCCTGTCCATTCTTTGCGCATGCGCAGTAAGCATAGTTCCCATAAATAGAATTTTCCCGCCAAAAGTCATTGTTACGTACAAGGGTTCTGAGGTGTTGGCAGCACGGGGACTGTAGGTTTGAAATGCAACTGTTTCACACACACACACACACACACACACACACACACACACACACACACACACACACACACACACAATTCTGCATTCAAGTACATACAAGTAGTGTGTTCGATCAGGAAAGGAATAAAAGGATAATAAATTGCATTTGTTACGTCGTATTTCAGATTCACCCTTACAACGCTTCTTAAAAGTATGTTGAGCATAAAGCCCTTAAGGACTGGAAACTTAGCATTTTAAAACTAGTGAATAAACGCATTTCTTTCTATTCTCAAAATACTAACTTATTACCTCCTAAGCCAAAGACGTCTTTACGTCATCTTAAACCAGGTATTCAAGAATTTCATAAGAAGTTTGTTTTGGCCCCTACAGACAAGGCCGCTAACAACGTCGTCGTTGTGTGACGGCTCCACTATGTTAACACGCTTAAGCAGGAGCTTGGTGGTACTAAGGCCTATGAACTTCAGCCTTTAGCTGAAGAGAGAGCTATAGTAGATAAACATGTTTGTTTTTCAGCCACCAAGTTTGCTGTGTGTGTTAACGAAGGCCAAAACAAGCTTCCTACGCTATACTGGTTACCAAACTTCATAAAAAACCTCATAAAGCACGGTTTATTGCACATTCTAGCTCTTGCACTACCACTGAACTTTCTAAATTATTAACTTCCTGTCTTACTGCTATTAAAACGCATGTAATTAAATATTGTGATAAAGTCTTTGAAAGATCAGGAAGAAATCTGTTTTGGTCTATAAAAAATTCGAATGAGGTTTTAAATAAATTGAAATCTAGACATTTTCGTGCTTCTAGTCGGTCTACCTACGATTTTTCCACTCTTTACACTACACTTCCTCATAATCTTATAAAAGAAAAGCTTAATGATTTAATTGAATGGGCTTTTCACAGAAAAGATTCTCTCTATCTTGCATGTAATGTCAGAAATGCATTTTTCACTTCTAAAGAGCATAAGAATTATACACTTTGGTCATGTCAGAAAGTGTGTGATGCCCTCACCTTTCTACTTGACAATATTTATATTAGATTCGGTACTAAGTTATTTAGACAAACTGTGGGTATTCCGATGGGTACTAATTGCGCACCACTTGTGGCTGATCTGTTCTTGTATTGTTATGAAAGAGACTTCATTTTGTCGCTTTCCATTGATAACCAATCTGAAATTATTGAAGCTTTTAGCTCTACTTCTAGATATTTAGATGATTTATTAAATATTGATAATACCTATTTTGATGGTTTGATCAGTCAGATTTACCACCTAGAACTTCAGCTTCAGTTAAATAAAGCAAATTCTTCTGATACCGAGGCCCCATTTTTGGATTTACATCTATCTATTGTAGATGGATTTGTTTCGAGCAAAATTTATGATAAACGCGATGACTTTGACTTTGAGATTGTAAATTTTCCTTTTTTGGATGTGCGTCATCCTATGGCGTTTATATTTTGCAATTAATTCGATTTGCTAGAGTGTGTAGTCATGTAACTGACTTCAACACTCGTAATAAATTATTAACGGCTAAACTCCTTAATCAGGGTTATCGGTACCATAAACTACGCAAAGCCTTTTCAAAATTTTATAGACGCCATTCTGATTTAATTTCAAAATTCAATATTGGACTTAAATCTCTTCTGCAACAAGGTCTATCGGAACCCGAATTTTATGGTGACTTAGTATATAAATTCAGAAAAATATATAACCGCAATGACTTCAGCACCCAATTTCGTAAAATCATTCTTCGATATAAAAAGATTGGGTACAACATGGATATTATACGACAGACTGCATGCATGGTAGTTAACCCAATCACGGTTGGCAACTTTGCTTCCCTCTTTAATTGCACGCCGGTGGGTCAGGCCTCAGATTCTATGACGGCTCCAACGTAAAGGCTTATTGAGAATTAGAGAGATAATGTTGGTTGGTGCCTGATGCTCTGTCTCTGGTCGGGCCCATCGGAGTCTAACTGTTGGTTTTCTTTTGCTCCAGCATTTCAGTGGTTTCTTGCTGGCGAGTCCTCACCGTTGTCTCACCTCTGTGGTTCTTTGATTTTTGTGTTCACGGAGATGTTGCACTGATGAGTTAGGAGGCCTTCATGCGGACTGAACAAATTATTTGTCTAAATCGCGACGGAAGTAAGGGCGAGGATTGTGGCCACGTAAAATCGATTTAAGCCCCCCCCCCCCCAGTGGAAATTTTCCACTGACCGTTCCAAGGCGGCTCTTCTGTGGCGATTTATTTATGCTGTTGTTTGTTACTTACTGTATGTATCACTTGTGTCTTTTAATTTTGGATGGCCATATGGCCATTTTGTGGGAAAGTAACTGTCCTTATGGCCTTCCGTTTAGGTTTCCATTATGGTCTGGTCGCTTAATGTTTGTATTTCTTTCCCGTTGGTGTCTTTTATGGGTGGAATAAGTTAATTGTATCAATTCCTGATCTTTGTTTTACTTCTACTTTGTAGTTCAATTTTGAAACATATCCCCTCCATGACTTTCGTTTTAAAGCTCGGATTGTTCGCCGAACTTTAGCCCTAAATACTTTTACATTGTTAAGTTCTGCAAAAGTCCAACTACAGAAAAACAAATTTAAAGCCTGTTTGCGTTTTCTGATAGCTTCTTTACAGTCATTTTTAAACCAAGGCTTGAGTAAGTTAATTGTATCAATTCCTGATCTTTGTTTTACTTCTACTTTGCTTTTTTTAGTATTTTTGGAGGTCTTTGGTATGCATTGATCTGATATATTAATAAGCGAATCTGTGAAATCAGAAACAATGTCAGATGATTCATTAAAGTGATCAATTGATAACTTTTCTTCACACAAATTATGGAATAATTCCCAGTCGGCTTTATTCGTTTTCCATTTCTGGTTACAGTCCTCATCTTGTTCGTTTACGCTCTCAATTTTAACAGGGAAGTGATCACTTCCTCACGGATCGTCATAGACAGACCAGTCATAGTCCAAGAAGAGAGACGGGTGACACAATGAGAGATCCAAAGAAGACAAATGACCTGTCGCAGGGTGAAGGTAAGTATAAGATTTATCATTCATTAAGCAAATATCGTTCTGTGCAATAAAATCTTCAATAAGTGCTCCTCTGTTGTTGTTATCTTTACAACCCCATAAAATGTTATGACCATTGAAGTCGCCAACTAAAATATATGGCGATGGGAGTTGATCCAGCAATGATTCAAGATGTTCGGGTTCTAAAGAAAATGAAGGTGGTATATATAAAGAACAAACTGTAGTTTCTTTATCTAGAGAAACCGATACTGCTACAGCTTGTAGGTCTGTTTTTAATTTGATCTCTCTTTGTGGTAAACATGATTTAACAAAAACTAAACTGCAACCAGATGGTTTGTTACCATCAGAATAGATATAGTTATATGTATTGAAACCCCTGACATCAATGTTGTCATCAGTTTTTATAAAGGTTTCTTGCAAACAAAACACCGACGGGTTTAATAAAGATATACGTAATAAGAGTTCATTATAATTTGATTTAAGACCTCGATAATTCCATTGTATTATTTTGTGTTTTAAATCCAGTTTGGAGAGATATTTATAAAACTAGAAACTATACTGGAGCTGCAATCGGTGAAATAGATCTGCTACAGCCACCTTGTGGTGTTGTTGACCTCGATCTGCTATTGCCACTTCGAGGTGATGGAGTTTCAGTGAACTCCATATCACTATCACTCAAACATCCAAATCTGTTCTGATATTTAATATTGTCTCGTTCCATTTTACGTTGTCTGTCTGTTTTTGAGATGTTTTTTTTTGTCCTTGTTTTTTAAATCGTGTTTCGTTTCTTTGATCGGACCTGAGTCGATTTTCTCTTTTACATGTGGCGCTGGCTTCGGTAAGGTCGCTGTCGACCGATCCGGAGCAACCTGGATTGCGCCATCTGATAAATTGGTTGAACTTTGTGGTGCTGGAGTAGATATCGTGGAGTTCAGTGGTCTATTATTTCAGCAAACAATTGGCATACCAATGGGTACTAATTGTGCACCGTTGCTTGCCGACTTGTTCTTGTACTCGTATGAGGCGGAGTTTGTACAAAGTCTCCTCGAAGCAGGCAAGAAACGCCTTGTACAACAATTCAATTTCACCTACAGATATATAGATGATTCATTGTCTCTGAAAAATGCTAAATTTGCAGAGTCCTTGGAATTCATCTATCCACGTGAACTTGAAATTAAGGAAACAGCAGAGACTGCAACCTCCTCCTCATACTTGGATTGTTATCTCTTTATTGACAACGGGAAGCTTTCTACTAGGCTGTACGATAAACGAGATGACTTCAATTTTCCCAGTGTTAACTTTCCCTTCCTGAGCAGTAATATACCGTCTGCACCAGCATATGGAGTTTACGTTTCACCGTTAATCCGTTATGCTAGAGCCTGGTCAAAGTATCAGGACTTTATGGAACGTGGGAAGGTGCTCACTACCAGGTTGTTATGCCAGGGGTATCAAAAAACCAAACTGGTATCAACACTAAAGAAGTTTTATGGGAGGCACCATGATCGTGTGGATCCGTACAATGTGGCCTTTTCCAGAATTATTTCTGGTATGTTTGCCAATGGAAAGCCATTTGAAGACTTCCAAAATCTCGGACATACCCTTCCCGGCATTTACACCTTTTCTTCGTTCGGGTCGATGGGCATGGTGGGCGAAGCTTGCTTACCAAGTAATGCTTACTATCCGCGGACGCCTGATTACACTTTTCTGGAGTCCATGTCTGTTGATCCGAACATTGATATTTGCCATTTTGTCTATGGATTAACGATTTTGGATTAACGCTTTGGTACTACGACCTAAACTACTTTACTCCATGCACCAGCTTTTTTCAGTTCAGCTATACATGATTCAACAGTCTGTGTTCCGGTGCTGGTACATTTTATACTAGCACTCTTTGTGATGCTGGCGTAACTGGTGGTTGATGTTGTATGTCGCTCTTCAACAATTTTCCGAGCTTCTGGGAAGGATAACGATCGTTGGTACTTAACTGCATTTCTTTTTTCCAAGCTGGACAGTCTCGAGAAAAAAAAACAGCATGTTGTTCACCACAATTGACGCATTTGGCCTCATTCTTACATTGCTGATGGTTATCGACATGTTTGTCTTCACAACAATTGGCTAAGAGGGAGTTCTTCTGACATTTGCTTTCGTGGTGGCCAAACACCTGACAGTTGTAACATCTGAGTGGGTTCGGAATGTATACCTCTACGTTCACAGAAAGATATGCTACTTTGATTTTCTGTGGTAGAACTGGTGTGTTAAATGTCAAAACATAAGTGCTTGTCGATTTAAGCACACCACTTCTACGAACTTGGATGTTACGAACACCAATAACGCCTTGATCCCTGAGATTGTCAAGAATCTCTTGCTCGCTGCATGGACGTATTTCCGGACTGGGAATGGCACCCTTAGATGAATTAAGTGTGTTGTGCAAAGAGATCTTGACTTTGAGATCAAATAACTTTTTGGTGCTGAGCAGGTTTGTAACATGCTGCTCTTTCTCGACTTCCAAGAGGAGATCACCGGATCTAAGCTTTTTAATACTCATTGGATGTCCAGCTATAGATTAGATGCTTTTCTCGATGACAAAAGGAGAGAAGCTTGACACAGTGCGTGAATCATCCAATGATGTAATAACCAGAAAACGCGGAGAATTAGAAGGCTTTGGAATAATAGACTGCTGAATCGTATCACTATAGTCATCTGACCCTTCGTTTCGTTGACGTTTTTTGTGTTGCGGTTAGTTTTGTTATTATTCGCCATGAGGAGAATATCCCAGTTTCGTCCCAAGTGCTCTCCGCCCTCCTTGGAGCCCTACAAGGGAACACCATAATGGAGTGGTTATCCGACTCGCAGGTGTTAGAGATACACGTGAGATATACTCGCATAAACAAAATGCCTACACGATTGGTCCGTTTGGCCACCGCCTTCTAGAGATAAAAAGATAGAAAAGGGTAAGGTAAATGGGCATATGGTTGGTATCATGAAAGATACAAAAAGAGTTGAAGAGAAAGCAAAGCGGTATCTCTAGGGCTCGGCGCGACCAGCCGATTGACCGTGCCGGACCGTACGGCCACCCGTCTACACCGAAAAGCCAGGCCAAAGAGTTGTGTTGGGTACCTAAAGCACCGCCACATCAGGTAACCCTCAACCTCCAGGATCCCTTCTTCTGGCTTACAGGACGCCACCCACGGCAAACGGGTGGTACTTCCTTAAGCTCTTCCCAGTGGGCACATAGACCACAGCGGCAATGTGCCCAGTGGGAATTGAGCCCCCAGGGCCACGGCAAGGCAGGAAGTCTAATACCTGGGGGTGTGTCATTAACTGACAGATGGCATACAGTATACATTTACACATACAACAGTTGAACTTATGTCACTTGGATTTCAATATTTACCATCAGGGTTTTCAAATACTGGAAACATCCATCAAAATGTTTTGTAGGACACTACGTTTTGTTGCTTTAGTATCCAACATGTCTTCTTGATAATCTGTTTACTAGTGAAACCGCGGTAGCTGCTCGTAAAATATAGTAATAATTGGCAATATCGGACTTTATGATTTTCCAATATATAAATAATGTGTATGTGTGTTTATTTCTTTTAAAGTTGGATGAACATGTTTCTGATGATGAAGCTGTGGCTGTTGAAGCGTTATCTCAAACCAGTGACAGTGGTGAAGGTGAGATAACTAAATTGAAAACAGAAATCAGAAAGCTGAGACAGGAAAACATCTCACTGAAGGTATTTTTTATTGGGATTTTTTTCAGCTCACCAGATCGTAGGGAGCTTATAGGACAGACAGCTATTTCTTGTCTATCACCCGTGTCATCGTCAGCTTTTTAAAAGATATCTCCTTTGAAAGCACAGGACCGATTAAAACCAAATTAAAGTTTATACCTCCATGGGGTAAAGGCATTAAAATTTGTTCCTATGGACTAGCTCTCGTTACCAATATGGCAACCATGCCCATGAATGATAAAACGTTTATTATCCCTTACCATGCTGAACCCGGAAATATCCTTTTTTGAAAATAGATCAGCTGATCAGGATCTAACCGTTTTCCACCCTGGTGCTGAATGCATGCTTAATATTGAAACCATGCCGCACTAATGGCTGAAAATCGGAAAGGAGTACAATGCATCGAAATATTCAGCATGGTAAGGGTTAAAGATCATCTAAGAAATCAAATAGCTGATAACATTGATACCTGATGTGAATGGTTGGCCTCGGCCTATTTTACACCAAGCTCATTTTCTGACACTTAGACATTTGTATATCAAAAGAAGGGCCAGAGTGGATGTTTTTTTTATACTCTAGCATCAAAGTTTAAAAAAGTTGTTCCTCCTTGTATATTGCATGAGTCCATTTCGAAACTTAGGGGTGACAGGTTGTGTTATCTTTAAAATTAATTTGGAAAATAGCCGAACGTTTTGCAAATAGTGTAGGTCCTGATCAGATGCTGCGCTTTGTGGCGTCTGATCTGGGCCTGCACTGTTTGCCAGTGTAGGGTGTTGGCAAGGGTACCCGTTTTGGGGTTTCCGCTACAAAATGGGTTAACTTTTGTAAATACCAAAGTTATAGGTCATTTACTGGCCTGAATCCTTGATGCCTTAGATTCAGTTTTGAATCTTGAAACAGGTTTTTCTAACCTAATGTGCTGATTCATGAATTGGAGGAAAGATTATTCATTGGATCTGGGTCACATGACACAAAATTGCTGCCATGCCCATTATATTATTATGTCTAAGAAAGTTGTTTCATTTAAAGTCCGTCTATAAATTTAATGACTTTAGTCTATAAGGACTTACACAAGGAAAATAATGGAACACCAAAAAATTACCTTCTCATACGCAGCCTCAGTCTTCATGCCATTTGCAAATAATCCGTTGCTGAAGACTGCATGCAATTTATTGTCTACAAATATTGTTTTCATGATCATGATGACAGAAAGTAATTAAGAAATTAAACAACACGGTTCCTTCCCGTAGACCACAATTGTGAGAAACTCCGCAGAAAAGGAGGAAATATTTGCCGATATTGACGTCGTTTTCGGAAATTTTACTGTTCGAGGTAGTCTAAAACTTTGATCAGTTTTAAGTGTCGGAAAAACTGTCTGCCGAAGCAAGTGGTCTGTATGTTGACAAAAAAAAAAGCGCTTTACACTTTCATTACTCGGCTCATTTTACATATGAATCTTATTACAAACTATTTCTTTTAAGAAATCTCCAATTATGATGAAGGAATTTGTTTAAGTACAGCAAACTTTAAAATTTGCTCTTACACATGATTGCTTAAATATTCCACAGATATAGCAAAGCAGTCATGAACAATCATATCCCAAAATCTTCCCACAATATCACTTGGGAAAGAAGTCTAGAAGCGGTTTAGCTACTTGCCTTATAAATCAGGGGACACGGATTTGATTAAAGGCTTCTCTTGACTTTTAGATGAGTCTTTAAAGCTTTAAACCGAGTTCCAGTCGCAATGTGACCTTAGATGTGGTGGGATATAAACCCAAACACACGCATACTTTACATATATACATTCATCTAATATTCCTTGACAAGAGGCGTTTCATGCTCAGATCATTAGTCTTTTGGTTAACACATCTTAAGGCTTATATGAATGTAGCAAAGGCTCTTATTAGACTGCAAGTACAAAGGCTAATCAGAGTCTTCGTTGGTCATACATTCTTATTGGGATCTAAGTTGTCCGAATCCAGTGTTCTCAAAAAGGTGAAACTAGCCATTGGCCAGTCTGTGCTTGTTGTGTTATGAATATCACATATATCACAAAAAGGTTTAAATAAACAGTAAACACTCAGATCAATCTCCCCCCACAACACACACACATACGTGTTTAAAATTTCTTGGGGAACAAATTCAGGTATCATTTGAGCCAGTGTACGGCAAAACCTGCAATAGGATCTGTTTGACCACCAAAGACTCTGATCAGCCTGCATATCTGCGCAGTCTGTCCAGAGTCTTTGGTGTTCTCCAACGTCTTCCAAGGCCTCCGGGTTAGCCAGAGAGCAGCAAGCAAAGGCTGGTCAAACTGTAAGCACAAGTTGATTCAAGGACAGACCAATTTGTAATGCAAGAAAATATGTACTTTCTGTCAAAAAAGGAGCTGTGGAGTGAGAAGGATGGATGTGGAAGTGTCTGCAAAATGTCCTAAAACGGGTTTTCAGTCAGATTTCCGGACTCGATCTAGTTATGTAAAATATCAATATTTTCAGCGAGAAAATAAGGAGCTGAAGGATGAGATGAGTATCCTGAAACAGAACAGTTCATCATAAGGTAATACTTCAATTTATTTGTTGCTTCAGATAAGTGTTGATTTGTTTGGTTTGAGGCTTAATATCCCCATCAATACTGAATAGGTGATTTTGGAGACGTTGCTTACAATTTTATGGAGCTTTTCCTGACATTGAGAGGTTCCATGCCTATCCAGGAAAAGTGGTGCCAGTTGGACCATCCATGCTAAATCCTATTGGTTTTCATTGGGCGGCAGGGCTTCAGGTGTCATTTCTTGCAGGGCCTTCATACGGACTGAACAAATTATTTGTCTAAATCGCGACGGAAGTAAGGGCGAGGATTGTGGCCACGTAAAATCGATTTAAGCCCCCCGGTGGAAATCTTCCACTGACCGTTCCAAGGCGGCTCTTCTGTGGCGATTTATTTATGTTGTTGTTTGTTACTTACTGTGAGTATCACGTGTGTCTTTTAATTTTGGATGGCCATATGGCCATTTTGTGGGAAAGTAACTGTCCTTATGGCCTTCCTTTGTTTAGGTTTCCATTATGGTCTGGTCGCTTAATGTTTGTATTTTCTTTCCCTTTGGTGTCTTTTATGGGTGGTGTAAGTTAATTGTATCAATTCCTGATCTTTGTTTTACTTCTAACTTGATCTGTCATTTCATCTCAATGGCGCATACAAGTCCCACAAATGGGAAGAAGCATCTCCAAAATGACCTATACACTGTTGACATGGAGGTTTAACCTCAAATCAAACAAAAACATTGTCAGATGTCAGCTCAATGTCTAGTGGTATTGAATAGGAATGAAATTGTCACCGGCTTTGTAGTAGCAGTTTATCTCCCACAAAATTGGAGGCAAGGTCTCTATTAATGACGAATAAAGTGTTTACGGGAATGTTAACCGTCTTAGACTGAAAGGTTGTGGCACAACCTTCTTAGACTGAAAGGTTGTGGCACGTAAGTACGGAATGTGTATGTACTGTAGATCTGATGGCTCTTCTCTCATGTTGTCACAGTCATGTCCACAAATGGTTAGCAAATAGGAAAGCCAAGCAAACACTCACAGAAACACAGAAAAGAAAAGAAAACCTTTTACTTTTAGTTTGTATTGAAGTTTAACAGGCCAGCCAACACTATCTAGGTTATTTTTCAGCCAGATTGTCTGCCTAACCACACTTTTATATGCCCTTTTGAAAAACGGTCATATTATGTTATGCCCCCTGGCATCCGTCCGTCTAAATTTTTCGTTTCCGGATAACTCCTCCTACACTTTACATCTGATCAAGCTGAAACTTCATATATAATAAGACGATAATGTGGGGCAGAGCATATTGTTTCGAGGTTATGCTTCACCACATAACAATAGTGTTATGCCCCTTCCAAAAATTCTGTAAACATTTTGTTTCCGGATAACTCCTCCTACATTTTAGATGGGATGATATTGAAACTTTACATACAGTAAGATCATGATATGGAGCAGTGTTTATTGATTGTATTGAGGTTACGGTCTGCCAAATATTACCAGTAAAACCCCTTTCACAGACTTTTCTAAAAATTCCGTTTCTGGATAAATCCTCTTACATTTTACATCTGATGAAGCTGAAAATTTACATATAGTACGTCCATGATGTGGAACAGTGCATTTTATTTGTAGGTTACAGTCCGCCAAATATTACCAGAGTTATTCCCATTTCACATATTTTGTTTTCGGATAATGCCTCCCACATTTTACATCTGATGAAGCTGGAACTTTACGTATATTAAGACTATAATGTGGAGCAGCGCACCTTATTTCAAGGTCACAGTCCACCACTTATTGTCACAGTTATGCCTATATTACTTTGAGGTTATGGTCCACCAAATATTACCGACCATGAAAATTTGTTAAAACGGGTAGTTTCAGCCATTGAAGGTTATTAATAGTGCCAGGGAAGAATATATGCAGCACATAATTGTTCCTTGCTTGCATTCCATAAACCCAAACTTGTATTTTGTTGTTGTTGTTACTTACTGTGTGTATCACTTGTCTTTTTATTTTTGATGGCCATTTGGCCATTTTGTGGGAAAGTAACTGTCCTTATGGCCTTCCTTTGTTTAGGTTTCCATTATGGTCTGGTCGCTTAATGTTTGTGTTTCTTTATCTTTGGTGTCTTTGATGGGTGGAGTAAGTGAATTGTATCGATTCCTGATCTTTGGTTTACTTCTACTTTGTACATTTAGTATACATGTCTTACTAACTGCCACGGGCGTATACTGCTCCACTTGCGAAGCTCTTGTTCCTTAGTGGTTAACCAATACCATGCACATTCGTTCACCAGAAACTGACAACTGCCATCTTGAATCAGAATGGAGAGAATGACGGAAGAAAAATTTCTTAATCGTCTCCACAAAAGAATGTTGCTGGCCCCGGCACATACTGAAGCAGCGTCCTCCTGATCACCAGTCAGATGTGCATCTGACTGAGCTATCGAAGCCAGCAAACCTATTGTTATGCATGGGCATAAGCCATTTGAAGCACTATCTCCTTAACCAACTGATGGATTCTCATCAGACGTGCATGGTTAGACTATATGAGCAGGTGAAGGAGTATTGTGTTATGGCCTTGAACTCATTATGGGTCAGGGCTGGCCCTAGCTGGCTCACAAAGGTCCGGTCTTCCTTTCTGACTTGTTTCTCGTCAGAGTAGTCAAAATTCAATTTAAATTTTGTAACAAGTAGTTTTCATCCATGGTAATATCTGAAACTTTTCCTTGTGTTAAAATAGTACTAAGATCAGACAAAAATTGCATGACGGCTGAAAAGTAGTGTGCTTTATAAACCTTATTGTATTTTGTAGGGAAAGACAAGGATTTGTTTGTTACTCAGTTGAGCCTAGTGGGAAAGAGGGTGCTTCAGGATGGCGAGTACTTTTTGTATTAGAATAAACTGAAATGCGGCTTGATTTAAGATGAAATGGAGCTAGCCTCTGAGGCCTAATGCATCAGAGTACTGACCTTCAATCATTAGGGCTCACTGCTCAAGTTTCACATATGAGATAGCCAAGGTCTGCTATTGAAGATCTGGAGCTTCTCCAAGTACTCAAGTTTTCACACTTCTGGTAAGCAATTGACCTAATCTAGGAAGGGCCGTCATACCAAATAAAATTAGATGAGTCCATAAAAGGTGAAGGCCAGTTACCCGCCCATTGGGGCTTGAGGAAATAGATAGGGCTGCATGATGAATTGACTGCACTTGAGTACTGGTAAATCACTTAAAGGTCCTAATCTTGCCCAGGAAAAGTGGTGCGAGTTGAACCATCCATGCAAATAAGCCTTATTGGTTTCGGTGGGTGGCAGGCCTTGAGATGGCAAATTATATCAGTTTCAGATACAAGTCTCACAACATTGGAAGCAACGTCTCCAAAATGACCAATAAATGGACGTTGAACCTCAAAATCAACAAACCAAAAT
>CAUZLF010000266.1:592500-601582 GCA_963580285.1 Lucinisca nassula | reverse complement strand
TCTCAGAATATGCATTAAGTTCTCAAATGGCAAAAACGGAGAATAGAATCTGCACTATCATATATCTATCTACCTATCTACCTGTCTATCTATCTATTTCCAAATCGATAGAGTTTTGTGTTGTCTATAACTAGCTGCTATATATCTTTCATCAAGAAAAATATACATTAAGTCGAACGTCAAGCATGATCTATCTATCTATCTATCTATCTATCTATCTATCTATCTATCTGTATATCTACCTATATTCTGTATACCTTTCAGTTAATAAAATAGACATTTAGTCGAAAGTCTATCTATCTATCTATCTATCTATCTATCTATCTATCTATCTATCTATCTATCTATCTATCTATCTATCTATCTATCTCTTCTCTGCAAATCTATCGAGTTTTTTGTTGTCTATCAACAGATACTAGATTATTTCATGAAGAAAAAATATACATTAAGACGAAAATCAAGCCTAATCTATCTATCTATCTATCTATCTATCTGAATATTTTTATACCTACATACATACCTACCTAAGAGCAGATCCTACAAATCTTTCATCAGAAAAAAAGATAGACATTAAGTCGAAAATCAATCCTATCTGCAAATCGATCGAGGTTTACAGATCCTATATATCTTTCATCAAGAAAAAATAAACATAAAAACGAAAGTCAAGTCTGATCTATCTATACTGAAAGGATAAAGAAACGCAGGGTAATAAAATCTGAAATATTTCGTTAACGGCTTGACATAAATGATTGAATATCGGTCAGAAGACTATGTTGTACATTGCCCACACTAGCTGGTGTTCAAAGTTACTCAACCGTTCATAGTACCGTGTCACATGTGCGAATTACTAAAACGTTAAAATCCCGTGCGAAATATCACCGCCATGCTCAGGAAAACATTGTGTCATACCACTTGGTACATTTCAGAGACACGCATCCTTGTCCGCTAATTTTGCAACAGTTGAAGTTTTGTTAGACATGGTACGACTGACGGAAGTTCAGAGAGGTGAGGCAATTGCATTGCTAATGCAAGGGCAAAGGCAACAGCAGGTCGCTAGGCATTTCGGTGTGCATGTTTCCACCATAGAACGTCTTGTCCGACGTCTGAGGGAAACTAGATGGGTCGCAGACCGACCCCGATCTGGACGTCCGCGCATGATGTCGCAGCGCCAAGACAGATCCATTCGTCTTGCCCATCTGCGGTAAATACGGTAGGCAGTCATAATCGCCGTATTGATCCGAAAACCGTAAGGAATCGGTTGCGCGAGTTTGGTCTACGAGCCCGTCTTCCTTACGTCGGTTTGCCATTCAATCGGGCGCGTCGCGGGCGTCGTATGTCTTGGGTGACAGCACGGGCTCCAATGAGGCAATGGAGACGTGTTTTCTTCACAGATGAGTCCCGGTTCACCCTTCTTCGTGCTGACGGGTGACGTCGTCTGTACCGACGTCGTGGGGAACGGTTTGCCGACGCTTGCGTTTTCGAGAGGGATAGATATGGGGGAGGGTCGGTTATGGTATGGGGAGAGATTTCGCATGGTGTGAAGTCGCCATTGATTGTTGTTCCCGGGAACCTAACAGCGGTAAGATACAGAGATGAGATCATTCGTCCTGTCGCAGTTCCATTAGTGCAATAGCACCAAATGACTTTCCAGCATGATAATGCCTGTCCTCACGTAGCCAGTGTTTGCCAAGACTTTCTGGCAAACAACAACATTGTACCACTCGAATGGCCGCCGTACAGTCCAGATTTGTGGGACGAACTGGCGCGTAACACCCCAAACACTCTCGGGCAATTGCGAACAGCATTGCTGGAAAGTGGGAGAACATCCCAATGAGAAAGATCAACAACTGGTGAACTCCATGCAAAAGAGAATCAGGGCGATGATAAATGCGAGAGGGGGACACACCAGATACTGACTCGCTGTGATTTCGATTTCACAATATGGGGGGTACCTTCAAAGCGGCTTTAATTGTTAATTAATTATCGATCAAAAAGTAATGAAATTTTAAGCATTTATCAACGAATGATTCTTTTTTCTACTCATATAAATATTTTTACTATCACGCATAACACTTCAATGTAAATCATCAAAAATATTTACCCTGCGTTTCTTTATCCTTTCAATATATCTATCTATCTATCTATCTATCTATCTATCTATCTATCTATCTATCTATCTATCTATCTATCTATCTGAATATTTTTATACCAACCTACATACCTACCTATCTGCAAAGAGCAGATCCTATATATCTTTCATCAGAAAAAAAAGATAAAAATTAAGTCGAAAGTCTATCTATCTATCTACCTATCTATCTATTTATCTATCTGCAAATCAATAGTTTTGTTTTGTCTATCAACATCTTTCATCAAGAAAATATATCCATTTATGTCGAAAGTCAAACCTGAACTATCTATCTATCTATCTGTAAAGAATCAAAATGAGTATGCCTTAAGAACAATGAACACAATCTAAAAACCTGAAATGGGTCAGACTACGCAGTTTCGGCTACTAAAGCCTCATCAGTAACCCTGTTAAGATTTGGCGACGAAAACCAATGGAAAAAAATGCTGAAATTTCATTAAATGTTTCAAAGGGACAGTTGAAAGATCTATCTATCTATCTATCTATCTATCTGAATATATTCATACCTACCTACTCACCTGCATACCTGCAAAGAGCATATCCTATATATCTTTCATCAGAAAAAAAATAAACATTAAGTCGAAAATCAATCCTACCGTGTTTCGTGTTGTCTCCCCACAGATCACATATATATTTCATCAAGAAAAAATAAACATTAAGTCGGAAGTCAAGTGTGATCTATCTATCTATCTATCTATCTATCTATCTATCTATCTATCTATCTATCTATCTATCTATCTATCTATCTATCTATCTATCTGCAAATCGATAGAGTTATGTGTTTTCTATCAACATAGGCATATATCTATTTTCGTAACTACCTACCAATCCACCCATCAACAACAGATCCTATACATCTTTTATCAGGAAAAAATGAAAAATAAATCGATATTCAAGCCTGATCTATCTATCTATCTCTATCTATCTGTCTATCTATCTATCTATCTGAATATTTTCATACCTGCCTACGTACCTACCCAAGAGCAGACATTAAGTCGAAAATCAATCCTACCTGCAAATCGATCCAGTTTTACAGATCCTATATATCTTTTAAGAAAATAAACATTAAATCGAAAGCAAAAAAAAGAATAAAATGTGTATCCCTTAAGACCAATGAACACATTCTAAAATCCTAAAGTGGGTCAGACTGCACAGTTTCGGCAACTAAAGCCTCATCAGTAACCCTGTTACGAGTTGGTAACGAAAACCAATGATAAAATGTGCTGAAATTTCATAAAACGTTTCAAAGGGACAGTCGTTTGAAAGACCGTGATATTTATCAAAACATGTATCTATCTATCTATCTATCTATCTATCTATCTATCTATCTATCTATCTATCTATCTATCTGCAAATCTGCAAATCGATAGAGTTTTGTGTTGTCTATCAACATAGGCTTATATCTTTCATCAAGAAAAAATATACATTAATGTCGAAAGTCAAGCCTGATCTATCTATCTATCTATCTATCTATCTATCTATCTATCTATCTATCTATCTATCTATCTATCTATCTATCTATCTATAGAATAAAAATAAGTATTCCTTAAGAACAATGAACACATTCTAAAAATCTGAAGTGGGTCAGTATACGCAGTTTTGGCTACTTAAGCCTTAACAGTAAACCTGTTAAGATTTGGTGACGAAAACCAAAGGACAACTATACTGACATTTCATTAAATGTTTCAAAGGGACAGTTGTAAGATCTGTCTATCTATCTATCTATCTATCTATCTATCTATCTATCTATCTATTTTTACCTTTCAGTATATACAATAGACAAAGTCGAAAGTATAGCCATATATGAGTCTGTCCGTCTATCTATCTATCTATCTATCTATCTATCTATCTATCTATCTATCTATCTATCTATCTATCTATCTATCTATCTATCTATCTATCTATCTATCTATCTTGTGCAACAGATATATCAATATATATAATATTAAAATTCGAAACATTCTTTAGCCCAAAGGCAATAAAGAATAAATTGAGTATCCTTTAAGAACAATGAACACTTTCTCACAACAAAAATTAATGAGTAAAAGTAGCTCAGGAACTGATTGAGTCAGAACCCAAAGCCTATCCCAAAAATCATAAAGAAGACCAGACTTGGTATACATAATATAGTGCCACAGAGGCCTTTCTGTTATTTAAACTTCATCAGTGAGGCTAAACTCCAAAAGGTTTGAATGAAAACGTATGATGTGTATGACTTAGCAAGCAGCAAGACATACAGAAAGTAAAATAGGCCTAAAATAGTCTCCAAACCTGCTAAAATACATGATTTTTAACAAGTCAATCTTAGTTTTAGAAAAAAATAGACATAAACCATAAATTTGTTAGTTCTCAGAATATGCATAAAGTTCTCAAAGGACAAACACGGAGTATAAAATTTGCACTATCATATATCTATCTACCTATCTACCTGTCTATCTATCTATTTCTAAATCGATTGAGTTTTGTGTTGTCTATAACTAATTGATATATATCTTTCATCAAGAAAAATATTCATTCAGTCGAAAGTCAAACATGATCTATCTATTTATCTATATATCTGTATATCTACCTATATTCTGTATATCTTTCAGTTAATAAAATAGACATTAAGTCGAAAGTCTATCCATATATCTGTCTGTCTATCTATTTATCTATCTATCTATCTATCTATCTATCTATCTATCTATCTGCAAATCGATAACATGATTGTTAACAAGTCAATATTAGTGTTAGAAAAAACATAGACATAAACCATAAATTTGTTAGTTCTCAGAATATGCATAAAGTTCTCAAAGGACCAAAACGGAGTATAAAATCTGCACTATCATATATCTATCTACCTATCTATCTATATATTTCCAAATCGATTGAGTATTGTGTTGTATATAACTAGATGCTATATATCTTTCATCAAGAAAAATATACATTAAGTCGAAAGTCAATCATATCTATCTATCAATATATCTGTATATCTACCTATATTCTGTATACCTTTCAGTTAATAAAATAGACATTAAGTCGAAAATCTATCTATCTATCTATCTATCTATCTATCTATCTATATATCTATCTATCTATCTATCTATCTATCTATCTATCTATCTATCTATCTATCTATCTATCTATCTATCTGCTAATCTATTGAGTTTTGTGTGGTCTATCAACACATACTAAATTATTTCATCAAGAAAAAATACACAATAAGACGAAAATCAAGCCTAATCTAACTATCTATCTATCTATCTATCTATCTATCTATCTATCTATCTATCTATCTATCTATAAGAATATTTTCATACCTACATACATACCTACCTAAGAGCAGATCCTACATATCTTTATCAGAAAAAAAGATAAACATTAAGTCGAAAATCAATCCTATCTGCAAATCGATCGAGGTTTACAGATCCTATATATCTTTCATCAAGAAAAAATAAACATTAAAATCGAAAGTCAAGCCTGATCTATCTATCTATCTATCTATCTATCTATCTATCTATCTATCTATCTATCTATCTATCTATCTATCTATCTATCTATCTATCTATCTACCTATCTATCTATCTATCTATCTATATCTATCTATCTATCTGTCTGTCTGTCTGTCTGTCTGTCTGTCTGTCTGTCTGTCTATCTATCTATCTATCTATCTGAAAATTTTCATACCTACCTACATACCTACCTATCTGCAAAGAGCAGATCCTATATATCTTTCATCAGAAAAAAAGTTAAACATTAAGTCGAAGGTCTATCCATAAATCTATCTATCTATCTATCTATCTATCTATCTATCTATCTATCTATCTATCTATCTATCTATCTATCTGCAAATCGATCTAGTTTTGTGTTGTCTATCATCAGAATCTAAATTATTTCATCAAGAAAAAATATACATTAAGTCGAAAATCAAGCCTGATCTATCTATCTATCTACCTATCTATCTATCTATCTATCTATCTATCTATCTATCTATCTATCTATCTATCTATCTATCTATTTAGCTGAATATTTTCATACCTACCTACGTACCTACCCAGAGCAGATCCTATATATCTTTCATCAGAAAAAAAGATAGACATTATGTCGAAAATCAATCTTATCTGCAACTGAATCGAGTTTTGCGTTGTCTCCTAACAGATCCTATATATCTTTCAACATTAAGGTGAAAGTCAAGCCTGATATATCTATCTATCTATCTATCTATCTATCTATCTATCTATCTATCTATCTATCTATCTGCAAATTGATAGAGTTTTGTGTTGTCTATCAAGATAGGCTTATATCTTTCATCAAGAAAAAATGTACATTTATATCGAAAGTCAAGCCTGCTCTATCTATCTATCTATCTATCTATCTATCTATCTATCTATCTATCTATCTATCTATCTGTAAAGAATAAATATGAGTATGCCTTAAGAACAATGAAAATATTCTAAAAACCTGAATTGGGTCAGACTACGCAGTTTCGGCTACTTAAGCTTCATCAGTAACCCTGTTAAGATTTGGTGACGAAAACCAATAGAAAACTATGCTGAAATTTCATTAAATGTTTCAAAGGGACAGTTGAAATATCTATCTATCTATCTATCTATCTATCTATCTGAATATTTTCATAACTATCTACGCACCTAAATACCTGCAAAGAGCAGATCCTATATATCTTTCATCAGAAGAAAGATAAACATTAAGTCGAAAATCAATCCTACCAAGTTTTGTGTTGTCTCCCAACAGATCCTATATATCTTTCATCAAGAAAAACTAAACATTAAGTCAGAAGTCAAGCGTGATCTATCTATCTATCTATCTATCTATCTATCTATCTATCTATCTATCTATCTATCTATCTATCTATCTGCAAATCGATAGCGTTATGTTTTCTATCAACATAGGCTTATATCTTCAGTCAAGAAAAAAATATACATTAATTCGAAAGTCAATAAAGAATAAATTGAGGATCCCTATCTATCTATCTATCTATCTATCTATCTTCGTACCTACCTACCAACCTACCCATGAACAACAGATACTATACATCTTTAATCAGGAAAAAATAAAAATTAAATCGATAGTCAGGCCTGATTTATTTATCTATCTATCTTTCTATCTATCTATTTATCTATCTATCTATTTTCGTACCTTCCTACCAACCTACCCATGAACAACAGATCCTAACCTACCCATGAACAACAGATCTTATATATCTTTTATAAGGAAAATATAAAAATTAAATCAATAGTCAAGCCTGATCTATCTATCTATCTATCTATCTATCTATCTATCTATCTATCTATCTATCTATTTATCTATTTATCTATCTATATCTATTTATCTATCTATATCTATCTATCTATCTATCTATCTATCTATCTATCTATCTATCTATCTATCTATCCTTCTATCTATATTGTGTTGTCTCCCAACAGATCCTATATATCTTTCGTAGACATAATATAGTGCCACAGAGGCTTTTTCTGTTATTTAAATTTCATCAATGTGGCTAAACTCCAAAAGGTTTGAAAGAAAACGTATGATGTGTATGACTTAGCAAGCAGCAAGACATACAGAAAGCCAAATAAGCCTAAAATAGATTCCACACCTGCTAAAATACATTATTTTTAACAAGTCAATCTTACTTGTAGAAAAAAAAATAGACATAAACCATAAATTTGTTAGTTCTCAGAACATGCATAAAGTTCTCAAAAGACAAAACGGAGTATAAAATCATATATCTATCTACCTATCTACCTGTCTATCTATCTATATCCAAATCGATAGAATTATGTGTTGTCTATAACTAGATGCTATATATCTTTCATCAAGAAAAATATACATTAAGTCGAAATTCAAGCATGATCTATCTATTTATCTATATATCTGTATATCTACCTATATTCTGTATATCTTTCAGTTAATAAAATAGACATTAAGTCGACAGTCTCTCCGTCTTTCTATCTATCTATGTATGTATGTATCTATCTATCTATCTATCTGCAAATCGATCGAGTTTTGTGTTGTCTATCAACAGATACTAAATTATTTCATCAAGGAAAATATACATTAAGTCGAAAATCAAGCCCGATCTGTCTATCTATCTATCTAACTATCTATCTATCTATATATCTATCTATCTATCTATCTATCTATCTATCTATCTATCTATCTATCTGAATATTTCATACCTACCTACGTACCTACCCAAGAGCAGATCCTATATAACTTTCATCAGAAAAGAAGATGGACATTCAATCTGCATATCGATAGAGTTTTGTGTTGTCAACATAGGTTTATATCTTTCATCAAGAACAAATATACATTAAGTCGAAAGTCAAGCCTGATCTATCTATCTATCTATCTATCTATCTATCTATCTATCTATCTATCGAGCTATGTGTTGTCTATCAACATATGCTTATATCTTTCATCAAGAAAAAATATACATTAAGACGAAAGTCAAGCCTGATCTATCTATCTATCTATCTATCTATCTATCTATCTATCTATCTATCTATCTATCTATCTATCTATCTATCTATCTATCCGAATATTGTCAAACCTACCTACGTTCCTATCTACGTGCAAAGTGCAGATCCTATATATCTTTCATCAGAAAAAGATTAACATTAAGTCGAAAATCAATCCTACCGGGTTTTTCGTTGTCTCCCAAAAGATCCTATATATCTTAAATCAAGAAAAATAAACATTAAGTGGAAAGTCAAGCCTGATCTATCTATCTATCTATCTATCTATCTATCTATCTATCTATCTATCTATCTATCTGAAAAGTTTCATACTTACCTACGTACCTACCCAAGACCAGATCCTATATATCTTTCATCAGGAAAAAAGATAGGCATTAAGTCGAAAATCAATCCTATCTGCAAATCGATCGAGTTTTACAGATCCTATATATCTTTCAAGAAATATAAACATTAAATC
>CAUZLF010000266.1:550000-590000 GCA_963580285.1 Lucinisca nassula | reverse complement strand
TATCTATTTTCGTACCTTCCTACCAACCTACCCATGAACAACAGATCCTAACCTACCCATGAATAACAGATCCTATATATCTTTTATAAGGAAAATATAAAAATTAAATCGATGGTCAAGCCTGATCTATCTATCTATCTATCTATCTATCTATCTATCTATCTATCTATCTATCTATCTATCTATCTATCTATCCGAATATTGTCAAACCTACCTACGTTCCTATCTACCTGCAAAGAGCAGATCCTATATATCTTTCATCAGAAAAAGATTAACATTAAGTCGAAAATCAATCCTACCGGGTTTTTCGTTGTCTCCCAACAGATCCTATATATCTTTCATCAAGAAAAATAAACATTAAGTCGAAAGTCAAGCCTGATCTATCTATCTATCTATCTATCTATCTGAAAAGTTTCATACTTACCTACGTACCTACCCAAGACCAGATCCTATATATCTTTCATCAGGATAAAAGATAGACATTAAGTCGAAAATCAATCCTATCTGCAATTCGATCGAGTTTTACAGATCCTATATATCTTTCAAGAAATATCTATCTACCTACCTATCTATCTATCTATCTAATCTATCTATCTATCTATCTATCTATCTATCTATCTATCCGTCCGTCCGTCCGTCCATCTATCTATCTATCTATCTATCTATCTATATCCAAATCGATAGAGTTTTGTGTTGTCTATAACTAGATGCTATATATCTTTCATCAAGAAAAATATACATTAAGTCGAAATTCAAGCATGATCTATCTATTTATCTATATATCTGTATATCTACCTATATTCTGTATATCTTTCAGTTAATAAAATAGAGATTAAGTCGACAGTCTCTCCATCTATCTATCTATCTATCTATCTATCTATCTATCTATCTATCTATCTATCTATCTATCTATCTATCTATCTATCTATCTGTCTGTCTATCTATCTATCTACAAATCGATCGAGTTTTGTGTTGTCTATCAACAGATACTAAATTATTTCATCAAGAAAAAATATACATTAAGTCGAAAATCAAGCCCGATCTATCTATCTATCTATCTATCTATCTATCTATCTATCTATCTATCTATCTATCTATCTATCTATCTATCTATCTATCTATCTGTCTGTCTGTTTATCTATCTATCTATCTATCTATCCATCCATCCATCCATCCATCCATCCATCCATCTATCTATCTATCTATCTATCTATCTATCTATCTATCTATCTATCTATCTATCTATCTATCTATCTGAATATTTTCATACCTACCTACGAACCTACCCAAGAGCAGTTCCTATATGTCTTTCATCAGAAAAAAAGATAGACATTAAGTCGAAAATCAATCCTATCTGCAAATCGATCGAGTTTTACAGATCCTATATATCTTTCAAGAAAAATAAACATTAAATCGAAACTCAAGCCTGATCTTCTCTCTATCTATCTATCTATCTATCTATCTATCTATCTATCTATCTATCTATCTATCTATCTATCTATCTATCTATCTATCTATCTATCTATCTGCATATCCATAGAGTTTTGTGTTGTCTATCAACATAGGTTTATATCTTTAATCAAGAAAAAATATACATTAAGTCGAAAGTCAAGCCTGATCTATCTATCTATCTATCTATCTATCTATCTATCTATCTATCTATCTATCTATCTATCTATCTATCTATCTATCTATCTTCAAATCCATAGAGCTATGTGTTGTCTATCAACATATGCTTATATGTTTCATCAAGAAAAAATATACATTAAGACGAAAGTCAATAAAGAATAAAATGGTATCCCTTAAGACCAATGAATACATCCTAACAACTTGAAGTGGGCCAGACCGGCGCACGTTTCGGCTAATAAAGCCTCATCAGTGACCCTGTTACAATTTGGTGACGAAAACCAATGGTAAAGTGGGCTGAAATTTCATTAAAATTTTCAAAGATACAGTTTCTTGAAAGACTGTGTTATATACCAAAATAGGTCCAAAATAAATAGAAACAGTGGTTTAGTTACTGAGTCTAAACCAGTAGTAAATTTGTGAGTTCTCAGAATATGCACAAAGATCTCAAAGGATCAGAAACAAAATATAAAATCTGCACTATGATGATGTACGGGGAGACTTTTTACGGCCTCCACACGGCACAATACCAGCTGCAGTGAAGTAAATAAAGAATAAAATGGTAAGCCTGATCTATCTATCTATCTGTCTATATATCTACCTGTCTATATATCTATCTATCTATCCGAATATTGTCATACCTACCTACGTTCCTATCTACCTGCAAAGAGCAGATCTTTCATCAGAAAAAGATAAACATTAAGTCGAAAATCAATCCTACCGAGTTTTTCGTTGTCTCCCAACAGATCCTATATGTCTTTCATCAAGAAAAATAAACATTAAGTCGAAAGTCAAGCTTGATCTATCTATCTATCTATCTCTCTATCTCTCTATCTCTCTATCTCTCTATCTATCTATCTATCTATCTATCTGCTAATCGATAGCTATGTGTTGTCTATCAACATATGCTCATATGTTTCATCAAGATAAAATATACATTAAGCCTAAAGCCAAGCCTGATCTATCTATCTATCTATCTATCTATCTATCTATCTATCTATCTATCTATCTATCTATCTATCTATCTATCTATCTATCTATCTATCTTGTGCAACAGATATATCAATATATATAAAATTAAAATTCGAAACATTCTTCAGTCCAAAGGCAATAAAGAATAAATTGAGTATCCTCTAAGAACAATGAACACATTCTCACAACATAAAGAAGACCAGACTTGGTATACATAATGTAGTGCCACAGAGGCTTTACTGTTATCTAAACTTCATCAGTAATGCTAAACTCCAAAAGGTTTGAAAGAAAAGGAAGTGTTTGACTTAGCAAGCAGCAAGATATACAGAAAGCAAAGGAAGTCTAAAATAGACTCCAAACCTGCTAAAATACACTATTTTTAACAAGTCAATCTTAGTTTTAGAAAACAAATAGACATAAACCATAAATTTGTTAGTTCTCAGAATATGCATAAAGTTCTCAAAGGACATAAACGGAGCATAAAATCTGCACTATCATATATCTATCTACCTATGTACCTGTCTATCTATCTATTTCCAAATCAATCGAGTTCTGTGTTGTCTATAACTAGAAAAATATACATTAAGTCGAAATTCAAGCATGATCTATCTATTTATATATATATATCTGTATATCTACCTATATTCTGTAAATCATTCAGTTAATAAAATAGACATTGAGTCGAAAGTATATCTATCTATCTATCTATCTATCTATCTATCTATCTATCTATCTATCTATCTATCTATCTATCTATCTATTTAAACATTAAATCGCAAGTCAAGCCTAATCTATCTATCTATCTATCTATCTGCAAATCGATAGAGTTTTGTGTTGTCTATCAACAAAGGTTTATTTCTTTCATCAAGAATAAATATACATTAAGTCGAAAGTCAATTAATGAGTAAAAGTAGCTCAGGAACTGATTGAATCGGAACCCAAAGCCTATCCCAAACATCAAAGGGATAGATGGACTAACATAACAACATCTTAACAAATAATAAAACCACAGAGGACAAGCCGAGTTAGCAGCTCTTTCCCAAGCAGGTGGTAACTCAGTTACCTTTACTGAACTAAATAATTTAGACAAACATAAGTGCTAAAATGAAAACATATCGAAATATAACAGCACAGAACATTAAACAAATGAAACCGCAACGAAAGTATCGCCTTGGGACGGTCAGTAACAAATACTGGGGGGGGGGGGTGTTAAACCGGTTTTACCGGGCCCGAACCATCACCCTCATCTCCCGCTGCGGTCTACACAATTAGTTTGTTTTTCGGTTCGCATAGAGATCTCCTAGCTCATCTATGTGTCATCACGGCAAACATTAAAATCAACAACAATGCTGTGATGAAACAAGGATGAGGACTCACAGTTTAAACGTGTTGAGACACCCTCATATACCTGGAATGTCAGCAACACCACAGGAAACCGGAGCATAAGAAGATAACCAGTTCCCCGATGGGCCAAGAAACAGACAAGTGTCCAGCTCCAACCAACCAAATATTTAGCTTCACGTTGGAGCCATCATAGAGTCGGAACCCCGACCCACCGGCGTGCAATTAAAGAGGACAGCAAAGTTGTTTACCGTGATTGGGTTAACCACCAAGCATGCAGACTGTCGCATCACATCTACATTATAGCCTATGCGTTTGTACCGCTTGATAATTTTCTTAAATTGATCAGAAAATTCAGTTTTGCCTATGATTTTTCGAAATTTGTACACCAGGTCACCGTAAAATTCAGGTTCCGATAAGCCTTGTTGCAAAAGTGGCCTTAATCCGGTATTGTATTTAGAAATCAATTCAAAGTGTCTTCGATAAAATTTACAAAAAGTTTTCCGCAATTTATGATACCGATACCCTTGTCGTAAAAGCTTGGCTGTTAAACTTTTATTACGAGCATTGAAATCATCCAAATGACTAGACACCCTGGCAAAGCGAATAAGTTGAGAGATGTCAACACCATAAGAAGTGGTGCGTGGAACATCACCGTGTAAAAATGGAAAATTAACAATGTCATAATCAAAGTCATAACGTTTGTCATAGATTTTAGATGAAACAAATCCGTCCAAAATTGACAAATGTAAATCTATGAACGGGACCTCGGTATCAGAAGAATTAGCTTTATTTAACTGCAGTTCGGAAGGATAAATTTGACTAACCATTCCTTCAAAATAAGGATTGTCAATATTCAAAAGGTCGTCCAGATATCTAGATGTTGAGTTAAATGCTTCTATAACATCAGCTTGAGTAGTATCAGAAAGAGACATCATGAAATCTCTTTCATAGCAAAATAAAAACAAATCGGCTATAAGAGGGGCGCAGTTAGTACCCATCGGAATTCCTACAATCTGTCTGTGTAACTTAGAACCAAACCTAATGAAGATGATCTATCTATCTATCTGCAAATCGATCTAGTTAGCTCGTCTGTTTTTTGAAAAAAAACTTTCGAGCTATTGTCATCACTCCGGCGTCTGCGTAGTCGTCCTGCGTCGTCCTGCGTCCTGCGTCGTTCCAAAAAAACTTAACCTTGGCTATAACTTAAAAAGTATTAGACCTAGCCTCATGAAACTTCATACACACACTCATCATCACAAGAGCTACATTTTGACCAAGGACCATAACAACATTGTTGATTTTGGCTGAATTATCTCCCCTTTTCCAATTTTTTTCTGAAACACATTTTTTGCTCTCATTTTAATACTATTCACAACAGAGCCTTCAAACTTCACATGAATGTTCCTTGGGACAAGACCTTTTCAGTGATACCACACTTTTTGATCTGTGACCTTGACCTTTGAACTTTGACCTATTTTTCGAAAATTTAACCGAAAACCTTAACCTTGACCATATTTCCAAAAGTATTTGGCCTACCTTCATGAAACTTCATACACATACTCACCATCACAAGAGCTACATTCCCTACAAGTTTTATAACTCCATCTTGCAATTTGATTGAATTATCTCCCCTTTTCTCTCCGTTTTTTTTAAATTGTTTTTGTCTCTTATTTCAATACTATTCACAACAGAGCCTTCCAACTTCACATGAATGTTCCTTGGGACAAGACCTTTTCAGTCATACCACGCTTTTTGACCTGTGACCTTGATCTTTGAACTTTGACCTATTTTTCGAAAAATTAACCAAAAAACTTAACCTTGACCATATTTCCAAAAGTATTTGGCCTACCTTCATGAAACTTCATACACATACTCACCATCACAAGAGCTACATTCCCTACAAGTTTTATAACTCCATCTTGCAATTTGATTTGACTTAGAACTTTTGTTTTCTAAGAGAAACTGCAGACGAGCGTTGGCACCCGCTTGCGGTGCTCTTGTTTTGTGTTGTCTATCAACAGTTGCTAAATTATTTCATCAAGAAAAAAGTATACATTAAATCGAAAATCAAAATAGAAGTGAAGGCACCGATCAGGAACCGATACAATTAACCCACAGCTCCTATCACTGACACCAAAGGGAAAGAAACACAAACATGAAATAACTAGACTCTAATGGAAACATCAATAGCGGACAGCCAAAAGGACAGTCACTTTCCCACAAAATGGCCAATTGGCTATCCAAAATAAAATAATGTAAGCGATACACACACACAAAAGACACACCATAACAAAAATAAACCGCGACAGAAGAACCGCCTTGGAACGGTCAGTGAAACGAATTCAACTGGGGGGCTTAAATCGATTTTACGCAGCTGCAATCCTCGCCCTTACTTCCGTCGCGATTTAGACAAATAATTTGTTCAGTCCGCATGAAGGCCTCCTAACTCATCAGTGCATCATCTCCGAGAACACAAAAATCACACAACCACTGAGATGAAACAACGTTGAGGACTCAACAGCAAGAAACCACTAAAATGCTGGAGTAGAAGAAAATGTCTATCTATCTATCTGTCTATCTATCTATCTATCTATCTATCTATCTATCTATCTATCTATCTATCTATCTATCTATCTATCTGAATATTTTCATACCTTCCTACGTACCTACCAAAGAGCAGATCCTATATATCTCTTTAATCAGAAAAAAATAGACATTAAGTTGAAAATCAATCCTATCTGCAACTGAATCGAGTTTTGTGTTGTCTCCTAACAGATCCTATATATCTTTCAACATTAAGTCGACATTCAAGCCTGATCTATCTATCTATCTATCTATCTATCTATCTATCTATCTATCTATCTATCTATCTATCTATCTATCTATCTATCTATCTATCTATCTATCAGTCTATCTATCTGCAAATCGTTAGAGTTTTACGTTGTCTATCAACATAGTCATATCTTTGATCAAGATAAAATATACATTTATGTCGGAAGTCAAGCCTGAACTATCTATCTATCTATCTATCTATCTATCTATCTATCTATCTATCTATCTATCTATCTATCTATCTATCTATCTATCTATCTATCTATCTATCTATCTATCTATTTACCTTGTGTTGTCTCCCAACAGATCCTATATATCTTTCATCGAGAATAAATAAATATTAAGTCGAATGTCAAGCCTGATCTATCTATCTATCTATCTATCTATCTATCTATCTATCTATCTATCTATCTATCTATCTATCTATCTATCTATCTATCTATCTATCTATCTATCTATCTTTCTACAAATCGATAGCTATGTGTTGTCTATCAACATATGCGTATATGTTTCATCAAGACAAAATATACATTAAGCCTAAAGCCAAGCCTGATCTATCTATCTATCTATCTATCTATCTATCTATCTATCTATCTATCTATCTATCTATCTATCTTTCTATCTATCTATCTATCTATCTATCTATCTATCTATCTATCTTTATCTTTCAGTATATACAATAGACAAAGTCGAAAGTATAGCAATATATATGTGTCTGTCCGTCTATCTATCTATCTATCTATCTATCTATCTATCTATCTATCTATCTATCTATCTATCTATCTATCTATCTATCTATCTATCTATCTATCTATCTATCTTGTGCAACCGATATATCAATATATATAATATTAAAATTCGAAACATTCTTCAGTCCAAAGGCAGTAAAGAATAAATTGAGTATCCTCTAAGAACAATGAACACATTCTCACAACATAAAGTAGACCAGACTTGGTATAGATAATATAGTGCCACAGAGGCCTTTCTGTTATTAAAACTTCATCAGTGTGCCTAAACTCCAAAAGGTTTGAAAGAAAACGTATGATGTGTACGACGTAGCAAGCAGCAAGACATACAGAAAGCAAAATAAGCCTAAAATAGACTCCAAACCTGCTAAAATATGATTTTTAACAAGTCAATATTAGTTTTACAAAAAAATAGACATAAACCATAAATTTGTTAGTTCTCAGAATCAATCTTTCAGTTAATATAATAGACAAAAAGAGGAAAGTCTATCTATCTATCTATCTATCTCGCTATCTATCTATCTATCTAAACATTAAGTCGAAAGTCAAAAATTCTAAAGAAAGACCCAGGGAGTGCCACAATCATAAGACGCAGCCGACTCTCGACACCAAGAGGAAGAGAAAACATGCACATTTACAAGAAAAATTACAAGTGTTTATGAAATGGAAAAATCAGCCCTCTCTTTCCCACACGGGGTGACAGGACCATTAGAAAACACTAAACCACAACGTAAAACAATTTCGTAGACCTACAGCACATATAACATAGAAAGAACAACACCAAAACTACCGCCTTAGAACGGTCAGCAGCAAACGCCACTTGGGGGCTTAAAGATCTTTTACCGCGCGAATCTTCGCCCTAGGTTAAGGTGTTGTTCCCAACAATAAACATTTAATATTCGGTTAGTATAATGATTTCCTTACTCAATCAATGCATCACCACAGAGACATAAATCAAAATCAAACACTGAGATGAAGCAAAATTGAGTGCTACTAGCCGATCCCCCTGTTTTCACTATGCTAGCCCTTTGCATAGCCTGATCTATCTATCTATCTATCTATCTATCTGTAAATCGATAGAGTTTTGTGTTGTCTATCAACATAGGTTTATATCTTTCATCAAGAAAAAATATACATTAAGTCGAAAGTCAAGTCTGAATTATCTATCTATTTATCTAACAATTTTCATAGCTACCTACCAACCTGCCTATGAACAACAGATCCTATATATATTTTATTAGGAAAATTATATATTAAATCGAAAGTAAAGCATGATCTATCTATCTATCTATCTATCTATCTATCTATCTATCTATCTATCTGATTATTTTCATACCCACCTACATACCTACCTATCTGCAATGAGCAGATCCTATATATGTTTCATCAGAAAAAAGATAAACATTAAGTCGAAAGTCTATCTATCTATCTATCTATCTATCTATCTATCTATCTATCTATCTATCTATCTATCTATCTATCTATCTATCTATCTATCTATCTATCTATCTATGTATCTATCTATCTATCTATCTATCTATGTATCTATCTATCTATCTGCAGATCGATCTAGTTTTGTGTTGTCTATCAACAGATACTAAATTATTTCATCAAGAAAAAATATAACTTAAGTCAAATATCAAGCCTGATCTATCTATGTATCTATCTATCTATCTATCTATCTGAATATTTTCATACCTACCGACGTACCTATCCAAGAGCAGATCCTTGGTACCTTTCATGAGAAAAAAAAGATAGACATTAAGTCGAAAATCAATCCTATCTGCATCTGAATCGAGTTTTGTGTTGTCTCCTAACAGATCCTATATATCTTTCAACATTAAGTCGAAAGTCAAGCCTGATCTATCAAATTTTCCTATTAAAAGATTTATAGGATCTGTTTTTCATAGGTAGGTTGGTAGGTAGCTATGAAAATGGTTAGATTAATAGACAGATAGTTCAGGGTTGACTTCGACTTAATGTATATTTTTCTTGATGAAAGATATAAACCTATGTTAATAGACAACACAAAACTCTATCGATTAGATAGATAGATAGATGATAGATAGATAGATGATAGATAGATAGATAGATAGATAGATAGATAGATAGATAGATAGATAGATAGATAGATAGATAGATAGATAGATGGATGGATCAGGTTTGACCTTCGACTTAATGTTTATTTTTCTTGATGAAAGATATATAGGATCTGTTGGGAGACAACAAAAACTCGGTAGGATTGATTTTCGACTTAATGTTATCTTTTTCTGATGAAAGATATATAGGATCTGCTCTTTGCAGGTAGATAGGAACGTAGGTAGGTATGACAATATTCGGATAGATAGATAGATAGATAGATAGATAGATAGATAGATAGATAGATAGATAGATAGATCAGGCTTGACTTTCGTCTTAATGTATATTTTCTCTTGAAGAAAGATATAAACCTATGTTGATAGACAACACATAGCTCTATCGATATGCAGATAGATAGATAGATAGATAGATAGATAGATAGATAGATAGATAGATAGATAGATAGATAGATCAGGCTTGACTTTCGACTATGTTTATTTTTCTTGATGAAAGATATATAGGATCTGTTGGGAGACAACAAAAACTCGGTAGGATTGATTTTCGACTTAATGTTTATCTTTTTCTGATGAAAGATATGTAGGATCTGCTCTTTGCAGGTAGATAGGAACGTCAGTAGGTATGACAATATTCGGATAGATAGATAGATAGATAGATAGATAGATAGATAGATAGATAGATAGATAGATAGATAGATAGATCAGGCTTGACTTTCGTCTTAATGTATATTTTTTCTTGATGAAAGATATAAGCATATGTTGATAGACAACACATAGCTCTATCGATTTGAAGAATTATAGATAGATAGATAGATAGATAGATAGATAGATAGATAGATAGATAGATAGATAGATAGATAGATAGATAGATAGATAGAAGATCAGGCTTGAGTTTCGTTTCAATGTTTTTTTTTCTTGAAATATATATAGGATCTGTAAAACTCGATCGATTTGCAGATAGGATTGATTTCCGACTTAATGACTTGATGAAAGATATATAGGATCTGCTCTTGGGTAGGTACGTAGGTAGGTATGAAACTATTCAGATAGATAGATAGATAGATAGATAGGTAGATAGGTAGATAGATCGGGCTTGATTTTCGACTTAATGTATATTTTTTCTTGATGAAATAATTTAGTATCTGTTGATAAACAACACAAAACTCGATCGATATGCAGATTTTATACTCCGTTTTTGTCCTTTGAGAACTTTATGCATGTTCTGAGAACTAAGTAATTTATGGTTTAAGTATATTTTTTTCTAAGACTAAGATTGACTTATTAAAAATAATGTATGGCAGGTTTGGAGTCTATTTTAGGCTTATTTTGATTTCTGTATATCTTGCTGCTTGCAAAGTTATACACATCATACGTTTTCTTTCAAACCTTTTGGAGTTTAGCCCCACTGATGAAGTTTAAATAACAGAAAAAGCCTCTGTGGCACTATATTATGTATACCAAGTCTGGTCTACTTTATGTTGTGAGAATGTGTTCATTGTTCGTAGAGGATACACAATTTATTCTTTATTGCCTTTGCACTGAAGAATTTTTCGAATTTTAATGTTATATATATTGATATATCTGTTGCACAAAATAGATAGATAGATAGATAGATAGATAGATAGATAGATAGATAGATAGATAGATAGATAGATAGATAGATAGATAGATAGATAGATAGACGGACAAACACATATATGGCTATACTTTCGACTTTGTTTATTGTATATACTGAAAGATAAAGATAGATAGATAGATAGATAGATAGATAGATAGATAGATAGATAGATAGATAGATAGATCAGGCTTGGCATTAGGTTTAATGTATATTTTGTCATGATGAAACATATAAGCATATGTTGATAGACAACACATAACTCTATCGATTTGCAGAAAGAAAGATAGATAGATAGATAGATAGATAGATATATATATAGATAGATAGATCAGGCTTGACATTCGTCTCAATGTTTATTTTTTCTCGATGAAAGATAAATAGGATCTGTTGGGAGACAACACAAGATAGATAGATAGATAGATAAATAGATAGATAGATAGATAGATAGATAGATAGATAGATAGATAGATAGATAGATAGATAGATAGATAGATAGATCAGGCTTGACTTTCGACTTAATGTCTATTTTTCTTGATGAAAGATATATAGGATCTATTGGGAGACAAAACAAAACTCGGTAGGATTGATTTTCGACTTAATGTTTCTCTTTTTTCTGATGAAAGATATATAGGATCTGCTTTTTGCAGATATGTAGGTACGTAGGTAGGTATGAAAATATTCAGATATATGGACAGATAGATAGATAGATAGAAAGATAGATAGATAGATAGATAGATAGATAGATGGACAAACACATATATGGCTGTACTTTCGACTTTGTTTATTGTATATACTGTAAGATATAGATAGATAGATAAATAGATAGATAGATAGATAGATAGATAGATAGATAGATAGATAGATTAGGCTTGATTTTCGACTTTATAGATAGATAGATAGATAGATAGATAGATAGATAGATAGATAGATAGATAGATAGATAGATAGATAGACTTTGGGACCCTTCCCTGTAACATGGACTACAGATAGAAGGATAGATAGATGCGGATCGAAGGTTAGACGGACTGATTGACTGACTGTCGGACAGACGGCCAGACAGACAGACAGACATGCAGATAGATAGATAGATAGATAGCTAGATAGATAGATAGATAGATAGATAGATAGATAGATATAGATTTATTAATAAATCAGGCTTAACTATCGATTTAATTTTTATTTTTTCTTGATAAAAGATATATTGTTCCTGGGAAGGTTGGTATGTAGGTACGAAAATAGATAGATAGATAGACTGATAGATAGATAGATAGATAGATAGATAGATAGATAGATAGATAGATAGATAGATAGATAGATCTTTCAAGTGCCCATTTGAAATATTTAATGAAATTTCAGCATAGTTTCCTCTTGGTTTTCGTCACCAAATCTAAACAGGGTTACTGATGAGGCTTTAGTAGCCGAAACTTCGTAGTCTGTCCCACTTCAGGTGTTTAAAATGTGTTCATTGTTCTTAGGGGATACTCTTCTTTATTCTTTATGGATAGATAGATAAATAGATAGATAGTTCAGGCTTGACTTTCGACTTAATGCATATTTTTTCTTGATGAAAGATATAAGCCTATGTTGATAGACAACACAAAACTCTGTCGATTTGCAGGTAGATAGATAGATAGATAAATAGATAAATAGATGGATAGATCAGGCTTGACTTTCGACTTAATGTTGAAAGATTAACAGGATCTGTTAAAAGATAACATAAAACTCGATTCATTTGCAGATAGGATTGAATTCGACTTAATGATTATCTTTTTTCTGATGAAAGATATATAGGATCTGTTCTTTGCAGATATGTAGGTACGTAGGTCGGTATGAAAATATTCAGACAGATAGATAGATAGATAGATAGATAGATAGATAGATAGATAAGATAGATATATAGATAATTCAGGCTCGACTTTCGCTTTAATATATAATTTTCCTGATAAAAGATATATAGGATCTGTTTTTCATAGGTAGGCTGGTGACCGCCCTATGAAAATGGTTAGATAAATAGACAGATAGTTCAGGCTTGACTTCGACTTAATGTATATTTTTTTTTTATGAAAGATATAAACCTATGTTGATAGACAACACAAAACTCTATCGATTGTCAGATAGATAGATAGATAGATAGATAGATAGATAGATAGATAGATAGATAGATAGATAGATAGATCAGGCTTGACTTTTGATTTAGTGTTTATATAGATAGATAGATAGATAGATAGATAGATAGATAGATAGATAGATAGATAGATAGATAGATCAGGCTTGACTTTCGTCTTAATGTATATTTTTTCTTGATGAAAGATATAAGCATATGTTGATAGACAACACATAGCTCTATCGATTTGAAGATAGATAGATAGATAGATAGATAGATAGATAGATAGATAGATAGATAGATAGATAGATAGATAGATAGATAGAAGATCAGGCTTGAGTTTCGATTTAATGTTTATTTTTCTTGAAAGATATATAGGATCTGTAAAACTCGATCGATTTGCAGACAGGATTGATTTTCGACTTAATGTCTATCTTCTTTTCTGATGAAAGATATAGGATCTGCTCTTGGGTAGGTACGTAGGTAGGTATGAAAATATTCAGATAGATAGATAGATAGATAGATAGATAGATAGATAGATAGATAGATAGATAGACAGAGACAGATCGGGCTTGATTTTCGACTTAATGTATATTTTTCTTGATGAAATAATTTAGTATCTGTTGATAGACAACACAAAACTCGATCGATTTGCAGATAGATAGATAGATAGATAGATAGATAGATAGATAGATAGATAGATAGATAGATAGATAGATAGATAGACGGAGAGACTGTCGACTTAATGTCTATTTTATTAACTGAAAGATATACAGAATATAGGTAGATATACAGATATATAGATAAATAGATAGATCATGCATGAATTTCGACTTAATGTATATTTTTCTCGATGATAGATATATAGCATCTAGTTATAGACAACACAAAACTCTATCGATTTGGATATAGATAGATAGACAGGTAGATAGGTAGATAGATATATGATAGTGTAGATTTTATACTCCGTTTTTGTCCTTTGAGAACTTTATGCATGTTCTGAGAACTAACAAATTTATGGTTTATGTCTATATTTTTCTAAAAGTAAGATTGACTTGTTAAAAATAATGTATTTTAGCAGGTTTGGAGTCTATTTTAGGCCTATTTTGCTTTCTGTATGTCTTGCTGCTTGCTAAGTCATACACATCATACGTTTTCTTTCAAACCGTTTGGAGTTTAGCCACATTGATGAAGTTTAAATAACAGAAAAAGCCTCTTTGGCACTATATTATGTATACCAAGTCTGGTCAAAACCGGTTTGAACCCCGCAGTATTTTGTTACTGACCGTCCTAAGGCGGTACTTTCGTTGCGGTTTCATTTGTTTTATGTTCTGTGAAATTATATTTCGATATGTTTTCATTTTAGCACTTATGTGTGTCTAAATTATTTAGTTCAGTAAAAGTAACTGAGTTACCACCTGCTTGGGAAAGAGCTGCTAACTCGGCTTGTCCTCTGTGGTTTTATTGTTTGTTAAGATGTTGTTGTATCAGTCCATCTTTCCCTTTGATGTTTGGGATAGGCTTTGGGTTCTGATTCAATCTGTTCCTGAGCTACTTTTACTCATTAATTTTTATGTTGTGAGAATGTGTTCATTGTTCTTAAAGGATACACAATTTATTCTTTATTGCCTTTGGACTGAAGAATTTTTGGAATTTTAATATTAAATATATTGATATATATGTTGCACAAAATGGATAGATAGATAGATAGATAGATAGATAGATAGATAGATAGATAGATAGATAGATAGATAGATACATAGATATATAGATAGATAGATACATAGATAGACGGACAGACACATATATGGCTATACTTTCGATTTTGTTTATTGATAGATAGATAGATAAATAGATAGATAGATAGATAGATAGATAAATAGATAGATAGATAGATCAGGCTTAATGTATATTTTGTCATGATGAAACATATAAGCATATGTTGATAGACAACACATAACTCTATCGATTTGCAGAAAGAAAGATAGATAGACAGATAGATAGATAGATAGATAGATAGATAGATAGATCAGGTTTGACATTCGTCTTAATGTTTATTTGTTCTCGATATAAGATAGATAGGATCTGTTGGGAGACAACACAATAAAGATAGATAGATAGATAGATAGATAGAAAGATAGATAGATAGATCAGGCTTGACTTTCTACTTAATGTTTATTTTTCTTGATGAAAGATATATATATGATCTTTTGGGAGACAAAAAAAAACTCGGTAGGATTGATTTTCGACTTAATGTGTATCTTTTTGCTGATGAAAGATATATAGGATTTGCTTTTTGCAGGTATGTAGGTACGTAGGTAGTTATGAAAATATTCAGATATATGGGCAGATAGATAGATAGATATATAGATAGATAGATAGATAGATAGATAGATATATAGATAGACAGATAGATAGATAGATAGATAGATAGATAGATAGATAGATAGATAGATATATAGATAGATAGATAGATAGGTAGATAGATAGACAGATAGACAGATAGATAGATAGATAGATAGATCAGGCTTGACTTTCGTTTTAATGTTTATATTTCTTGAAAGATATATAGGATTTGTAAAACTTGATCGATTTGCAGATAGGATTGATTTTCGACTTAATGTCTCTTTTTTTCTGATGAAAGATATATAGAATCTGCTCTTGGGTAGGTACATAGGTAAGTATGAAAGTTTTCAGATAGATAGATAGATAGATAGATAGATAGATCAGGCTTGACTTTCGTTTTAATGTTTATATTTCTTGAAAGATATATAGGATTTGTAAAACTCGATCGATTTGCAGATAGGATTGATTTTCGACTTAATGTCTATCTTTTTTTTCTGATGAAAGATATATAGAATCTGCTCTTGGGTAGGTACATAGGTAAGTATGAACGTTTTCAGATAGATAGATAGATAGATAGATAGATAGATAGATAGATAGATAGATAGATCAGGCTTGATTTTCGACTTAATGTTTATTTTTCTTGATGAAAGACCTATAGGATCTGTTGGGAGACAACGAACAACTCGGTAGGATTGATTTTCGACTTAATGTTTATCTTTTTCTGATGAAAGATATAAAGGATCTGCTCTTTGCAGGTAGATAGGAACGTAGGTAGGTATGACAATATTCGGATAGATAGATAGATATATAGATAGGTAGATATATAGACAGATAGATAGATAGATCAGGCTTGACTTTTGTCTTAATGTATATTTGTTCTTGATGAAAGATATAAGCATATGTTGATAGACAACACATAGCTCTATGGATTTGAAGATAGATAGATAGATAGATAGATAGATAGATAGATAGGTAGATAGATAGATAGATAGATAGATAGAAAGAAGATAGATAGATAGATAGATCAGGCTTGACTTTCGACTTAATGTATATTTAAGATAGATAGATAGATAGATAGATAGATAGATAGATAGATAGATAGATAGAAGATAGATAGATAGATCAGGCTTGACTTTCGACTTAACGTATATTTTTTCTTGATTAAAGATATAAACCTATGTTGATAGACAACAAAAAACTCTATGGATATGCAGATAGATAGATAGATAGATAGATAGATAGATAGATAGATAGATCAGGCTTGACTTTCGACTTAATGTTTATTTTTCTTGATGAGAGATATATAGGATCTGTTGGGAGACAACAAAAACTCGGGTAGGATTGATTTTCGACTTAATGTTTATCTTTTTCTGATGAAAGATATATAGGATCTGCTCTTTGCAGGTAGATAGGAACTTAGGTAGGTATGAAAATATTCGGATAGATAGATAGATAGATAGATAGATAGATAGATAGATAGATAGATAGATAGATAGATAGATAGATAGATAGATAGATAGATAGATCAGGCTTGACTTTCGACTTAATGTATATTTTTTCTTGATTAAAGATATAAGCATATGTTGATAGACAACACATAGCTCTATCGATTTGAAGAATGATAGATAGATAGATAGATAGATAGATAGATAGATAGATAGATAGATAGATAGATAGATAGATAGATAGATCAGGCTTGACTTTCGACTTAATGTTTATTTTTCTTGATGAAAGATATATAGGATCTGTTGGGAGACACCAAAATCTCGGTAGGATTGATTTTCGACTTAATGTTTATCTTTTTCTGATGAAAGATATATATGATCTGCTCTTTGCAGGTAGATAGGAACGTAGGTAGGTATGAAAATATTCGTATAGATAGATATATAGATAGATAGATAGATAGATAGATAGATAGATAGATAGATAGATAGATAGATAGATAGATAGATCAGACTTGACTTTCGTCTTAATGCATATTTTTCTTGATGAAAGATATAAGCATATGTTGATAGACAACACATAGCTCTATCGATTAGAAGAATGATAGATAGATAGATAGATAGATAGATAGATAGATAGATAGATAGATAGATAGATAGATAGATAGATAGATGATAGATAGATAGATAGATAGATAGATAGATAGATAGATCAGGATTGACTTTCGACATAAATGTATATTTTTTCTTGATGAAAGATATAAACCTATGTTGATAGACAACACAAAACTCTATCGATTTGAAGATAGATAGATAGATAGATAGATAGATAGATAGATAGATAGATCAGGCTTGACTTTCGTCTTAATGTATATTTTTTCTTGATGAAAGATATAAGCATATGTTGATAGACAACACATAGCTCTATCGATTTGAAGATAGATAGATAGATAGATAGATAGATAGATAGATAGATAGATAGATAGATAGATAGATAGATAGATAGATAGAAGATCAGGCTTTAGTTTCGATTTAATGTTTATTTTTCTTGAAAGATATATAGGATCTGTAAAACTCGATCCATTTGCAGACAGGATTAATTTTCGACTTAATGTCTATCTTCTTTTCTGATGAAAGATATATAGGATCTGCTCTTGGGTAGGTACGTAGGTAGGTATGAAAATATTCAGATAGATAGATAGATAGAAAGATAGATAGACAGAGACAGATCGGGCTTGATTTTCGACTTAATGTATATTTTTCTTGATGAAATAATTTAGTATCTGTTGATAGACAACACAAAACTCGATCGATTTGCAGATAGATAGATAGATAGATAGATAGATAGATAGATAGATAGATAGATAGATAGATAGATAGATAGATAGATAGATAGATGGATAAAAAGACGGAGAGACTGTCGACTTAATGTCTATTTTATTAACTGAAAGATATACAGAATATAGGTAGATATACAGATATATAGATAAATAGATAGATCATGCATGAATTTCGACTTAATGTATATTTTTCTTGATGATAGATATATAGCATCTAGTTATAGACAACACAAAACTCTATCGATTTGGATATAGATAGATAGACAGGTAGATAGGTAGATAGGTATATGATAGTGCAGATTTTATACTCCGTTTTTGTCCTTTGAGAACTTTATGCAAGTGTTGAGAACTAACAAATTTATGGTTTATGTCTATATTTTTCTAAAAGTAAGATTGACTTGTTAAAAATAATGTATTTTAGCAGGTTTGGAGTCTATTTTAGGCTTATTTTGCTTTCTGTATGTCTTGCTGCTTGCTAAGTCATACACATCATACGTTTTCTTTCAAACCGTTTGGAGTTTAGCCACATTGATGAAGTTTAAATAACAGAAAAAGCCTCTGTGGCACTATATTATGTATACCAAGTCTGGTCAAAACCGGTTTGAACCCCCCAGTATTTTGTTACTGACCGTCCTAAGGCGGTACTTTCGTTGCGGTTTCATTTGTTTTATGTTCTGTGAAAATATATTTCGATATGTTTTCATTTTAGCACTTATGTGTGTCTAAATTATTTAGTTCAGTAAAGGTAACTGAGTTACCACCTGCTTGGGAAAGAGCTGCTAACTCGGCTTGTCCTCTGTGGTTTTATTGTTTGTTAAGATGTTGTTGTATTAGTCCATCTTTCCCTTTTATGTTTGGGATAGGCTTTGGGTTCTGATTCAATCAGTTCCTGAGCTACTTTTACTCATTAATTTTTATGTTGTGAGAATGTGTTCATTGTTCTTAAAGGATACACAATTTATTCTTTATTGCCTTTGGACTGAAGAATTTTTGGAATTTTCTGATGAAAGATATATAGGATCTGCTTTTTGCAGGTATATAGGTACGTAGGTAGTTATGAAAATATTCAGATATATGGACAGATAGATAGATAGATATATAGATAGATAGATAGAGAGATAGATAGATCGATAGATAGATAGATAGATAGATAGATAGATAGATAGATAGATAGATAGATAGATAGATAGATAGACAGACAGACAGACAGACAGACAGACAGATAGACAGATAGATAGATAGATAGATAGATAGATAGATAGATCAGGCTTGACTTTCGTTTTAATGTTTATATTTCTTGAAAGATATATAGGATTTGTAAAACTCGATCGATTTGCAGATAGGATTGATTTTCGACTTAATGTCTATCTTTTTATCTGATGAAAGATATATAGAATCTGCTCTTGGGTAGGTACATAGGTAAGTATGAAAGTTTTCATATAGATAGATAGCTAGATAGATAGATAGATAGATAGAAAGATAGATAGATAGATAGATAGATAGATAGATCAGGCTTGACTTTCGTTTTAATGTTTATATTTCTTGCAAGATATATAGGATTTGTAAAACTCGATCGATTTGCAGATAGGATTGATTTTCGACTTAATGTCTATCTTTTTTCTGATGAAAGATATATAGAATCTGCTCTTGGGTAGGTACATAGGTAAGTATGAAAGTTTTCAGATAGATAGATAGATAGATAGATAGATAGATAGATCAGGCTTGATTTTCGACTTAATGTTTATTTTTCTTGATGAAAGACCTATAGGATCTGTTGGGAGACAACGAACAACTCGGTAGGATTGATTTTCGACTTAATGTTTATCTTTTTCTGATGAAAGATATATAGGATCTGCTCTTTGCAGGTAGATAGGAACGTAGGTAGGTATGACAATATTCGGATAGATAGATAGATAGATAGATAGGTAGATATATAGACAGATAGATAGATAGATCAGGCTTGACTTTTGTCTTAATGTATATTTGTTCTTGATGAAAGATATAAGCATATGTTGATAGACAACACATAGCTCTATGGATTTGAAGATAGATAGATAGATAGATAGATAGATAGATAGATAGATAGATAGATAGATAGATAGATAGATAGATAGATAGAAGATAGATATATAGATCAGACTTGACTTTCGACTTAATGTATATTTTTTCTTGATTAAAGATATAAACCTATGTTGATAGACAACAGAAAACTCTATGGATATGCAGATAGATAGATAGATAGATAGATAGATAGATAGATAGATAGATAGATAGATAGATAGATAGATAGATAGATCAGGCTTGACTTTCGACTTAATGTTTATTTTTCTTGATAGATAGAAGATAGATAGATAGATCAGGCTTGACTTTCGACTTAATGTATATTTTTTCTTGATTAAAGATATAAACCTATGTTGATAGACAACAGAAAACTCTATGGATATGCAGATAGATAGATAGATAGATAGATAGATAGATAGATAGATAGATAGATAGATAGATAGATAGATAGATAGATAGATAGATCAGGCTTGACTGTCGACTTAATGTTTATTTTTCTTGATGAAAGATATATAGGATCTGTTGGGAAACAACAAAAACTCGGGTAGGATTGATTTTCGACTTAACGTTTATCTTTTTCTGATGAAAGATATATAGGATCTGCTCTTTGCAGGTAGATAGGAACTTAGGTAGGTATGAAAATATTCGGATAGATAGATATATAGATAGATAGATAGATAGATAGATAGATAGATAGATAGATAGATAGATAGATAGATAGATAGATAGATAGATAGATAGATAGATAGATAGATCAGGCTTGACTTTCGACTTAATGTATATTTTTTCTTGATTAAAGATATAAGCATATGTTGATAGACAACACATAGCTCTATCGATTTGAAGAATGATATATAGATAGATAGATAGATAGATAGATAGATAGATAGATAGATAGATAGATAGATAGATAGCTAGATAGATCAGGCTTGAATTTCGACTTAATGTTTATTTTTCTTGATGAAAGATATATAGGATCTGTTGGGAGACACCAAAATCTCGGTAGGATTGATTTTCGACTTAATGTTTATCTTTTTCTGATGAAAGATATATAGGATCTGCTCTTTGTAGGTAGGTATGAAAATATTCGGATAGATAGATAGATAGATATATAGATAGATAGATAGATAGATAGATCAGGCTTGACTTTCGTCTTAATGCATATTTTTCTTGATGAAAGATATAAGCATATGTTGATAGACAACACATAGCTCTATCGATTAGAAGATAGATAGATAGATAGATAGATAGATAGATAGATAGATAGATAGATAGATAGATAGATAGATAGATAGATAGATCAGGATTGACTTTCGACATAAATGTATATTTTTTCTTGATGAAAGATATAAACCTATGTTGATAGACAACACAAAACTCTATCGATATGCAGATAGATTGATAGATTGATAGATAGATAGATAGATAGATAGATAGATAGATAGATAGATAGATAGATAGATAGATAGATAGATAGATAGATAGATAGATCAGGCTTGAGTTTCGGTTTAATGTTTATTTTTCTTGAAAGATATATAGGATCTGTAAAACTCGATCGATTTGCAGATAGGATTGATTTTCGACTTAATGTCTTTCTTCTTTTCTGATGAAAGATATATAGGATCTGCTCTTGGGTAGGTACGTAGGTAGGTATGAAAAGATTCATATAGACAGATAGATAGATAGATAGATAGATAGATAGATAGATAGATAGATAGATAGATAGATAGATAGATAGATAGATAGATAGATAGATAGATAGGGCTTGATTTTCGACTTAATGTATATTTTTCTTGATGAAATAATTTAGTATCTGTTGATAGACATCACAAAACTCGATCGATTTGCAGATAGATAGATAGATAGATAGATAGATAGATTAGATAGATAGATAGATAGATAGATAGATAGATAGATAGATAGATAGATAGATAGATAGATAGATAGATAGATAGACGGAGAGACTGTCGACTTAATATCTATTTTATTAACTGAAAGATATACAGAATATAGGTAGATATACAGATATATAGATAAATAGATAGATCATGCTTGAATTTCGACTTAATATTTATTTTTCTTGATGAAAGATATATTGCATCTAGTTATAGATAACATAAAACTCTATCGATTTGGATATAGATAGATAGACAGGTAGATAGGTAGATAGATATATGATAGTGCAGATTTTATACTCCGTTTTAGTCCTTTGAGAACTTTATGCGTGTTCTGAGAACTAACAAATTTATGGTTTATGTCTATTTTTTTCTACAAGTAAGATTGACTGGTTAAAAATAATGTATTTTAGCAGGTTTGGAGTCTATTTTAGGATTATTTTGCTTTCTGTATGTCTTGCTGCTTGATAAGTCAAACACATCATACGTTTTCTTTCAAAACTTTTGGAGTTTAGCCACACTGATGAAGTTTAAATAACAGAAAAAGCCTCTGTGGCACTATATTAAGTATACCAAGTCTGGTCAAAACCGGTTTAAAACCCCCAGTATTTGTTACTGACAGTCCCAAGGCGATACTTTCGTTGCGGTTTCATTTGTTTTATGTTCTGTGCTATTATAATTCGATATGTTTTCATTTTAGCACTTATGTGTGTCTAAATTATTTAGTTCAGTAAAGGTAACTGAGTTACCACCTGCTTGGGAAAGAACTGCTAACTCGGCTTGTCCTCTGTGGTTTTATAGTTTGTTAAGATGTTGTTGTGTTAGTCGATCTTTCCCTTTGATGTTTGGGATAGGCTTTGGGTTCTGATTCAATCAGTTCCTGAGCTACTTTTACTCATTAATTTTTATGTTGTGAGAATGTGTTCGTTGTTCTTAGAGGATACACAATTTATACTTTATTGCCTTTGGACTGAAGAATTTTTGGAATTTTAATACTATATATATTGATATATCTGTTGCACTAGACAGATAGATAGATAGATAGATAGATAGATAGATAGATAGATAGATAGATAGATAGATAGATAGATAGATAGATAGATAGATAGATAGATAGATAGATACATACATAGATACATAGAAAGACGGACAGACACATATATGGCTATACTTTCGACTTTGTTTATTGTATATACTGAACTATAAAGATAGATAGATAGATAGATAGATAGATAGATAGATAGATAGATAGATAGATAGATAGATAGATAGATAGATAGATAGATAGATCAGGCTTGGCTTTAGGTTTAATGTATATTTGTCATGATGAAACATATAAGCATATGTTGATAGACAACACATAACTCTATCGATTTGCAGAAAGACAGATAGATAGACAGATATATAAATAGATAGATCAGGCTTGACATTCGTCTTAATGTTTATTTGTTCTCGATGAAAGATAGATAGGATCTGTTGGGAGACAACACAAGATAGATAGATAGATAGATAGATAGATAGATAGATAGATAGATAGATAGATAGATAGATAGATAGATAGATGGATAGATAGATAGATAGATAGAAGATTAGGCTTGAGTTTCGACTTAATGTTTATTTTTCTTGATGAAAGATATATAGGATCCGTTGGGAGACAAAACAAAACTCGGTAGGATTGATTTTCGACTTAATGTTTATCTTTTTTCTGATGAAAGATATACAGGATCTGCTTTTTGCAGGTATGTACGTACGTAGGTAGGTATGAAAATATTCAGATATATGGACAGATAGATAGATAGATACTTTTGACTTTCGATTTAATATATATTTTTATCTGATAAAAAATATAAAGGTAGGATCTGTTGTGCACAGGTAGGTTGGAAGGTATGTATGAAAATGGTTATATAGATAGATAGATAGATAGATAGATAGATAGATAGATAGATAGATAGATAGATAGATAGATAGATCAGGCTTGACTTTAGACTTAATGTTTATTTTTTTTTGATGAAAAATATATTGGATCTGTAATATTCGATCGATTTGCAGACAGGATTGATTTTCGACCTAATGTCTATCTTTTTTCTGATGAAAGAATTATAGCATCTGCTCTTTGGAAGTAGGTAGGTACGTAGGTAGGTATGAAAATATTCAGATAGACAGATAGATAGATAGATAGACAGATAGTATCTAGATAGATAGATAGATAGATAGATAGTTAGATAGATAGATAGATAGATAGATAAATAGAATGATAAATAGACCAGTCTTGACTTTCGACTAAATGTATATTTTGTCTTGATGAAACGTATAAGCATATGTTGATAGACAACACATAACTCTATCGATTTGCAGATAGATAGATAGATAGATAGATAGATAGATAGATAGATAGATAGATAGATAGATAGATAGATAGATAGATAGATAGATAGATCAGGCTTGACTTTCGACTTAATGGTTAGTTTTCTTGATGAAAGATATATGGGATCTGTTGGGAGACAACAAAAAACTCGGTAGGATTAATTTTCGACTTAATGTTTATCTTTCTTCCGATGAAAGATATATAGGATCTGCTCTTTGCAGGTAGATAGGTACGTAGGTAGGTATGACAATATTCAGATAGATAGATAGATAGATAGATAGATAGATAGATAGATAGATAGATAGATAGATCAGGCTTGACTTTCGACTTAATATTTATTTTTTCTTGAAAAATATAGGATCTGTTGGGTGACAAAACAAAACTCGGTAGGATTGATTTTCGACTTAATGGTTATGTTTTTTCTGATGAGGGCGAGGGTTGAAATTTCGTAAACTCCGGAGTTGAAGCCCCCCAGTAGTCTTGCTGCTGACCGTCCAAAGGCGGTCGTTCCTTTGCAGTTTCACATATGTTGGTCGGTTTTGTTCTGTTGGTATATTCACAAGTTTGACTGTGTTTGTACCGTCGTCTCACCCCTTCTTACTTTCTTTGGTGACCTGGGATGGCTGTGATCTTTGATTGTGGCTTTTCCTGAGTTACCTTTACTTACGATTTTTCTGATGAAAGATAAGTAGGATCTGCTCTTTGCAGGTAGGTAGGTGCTTAGGGAGGTATAAAAATATTCAGATAGATAGATAGATAGATAGTTAGATGGATAGATAGATATATAGATAGATAGATAGACCTTTCAACTGACCCTTTGAAACATTTAATGAAATTTCAGAATAGTTTTCCATTGGTTTCCGTCACCAAATCTTAACAGGGTTACTGATGAGGCTTGAGTATTCGAAACTGCGTAGTCTGACCCACATCAGGTGTTTAGAATGTGTTCATTGTGCTTAAGGGATACTCATTTTTATTCTTTATAGATAGATAGATAGTTCAGGCTTGACTTTCGACATAAATGTATATTTTTACTTGATGAAAGATATAGACAACACAAAAGTCTATCGATTTGCAAATAGATAGATAGATAGATAGATAGATAGATAGATAGATAGATAGATAGATAGATAGATAGATAGATAGATAGATAGATAGATCCGGCATGACTTTCGACTAAATGTTGACGGTATTTAGGATCTGTTAGGAGACAACACAAAACTCGATTCATTTGCAGATAGGATTGATTTTCGACTTAATGTTTATCTTTTTTTCTGATGAAAGATATATAGGATCTGTTCTTTGCAGATAGGTAGGTACGTTGGTAGGTATGAAAATATATAGGATCTGTAAAACTCAATCGATTTGCAGATAGGATTGATTTTTTTCTTTTTTCTGATGAAAGATATATAGGATCTGCTCTTGGGTAGGTACGTAGGTAGGTATGAAAATATCCAGATAGATAGATAGATAGATAGATCAGGCTTGATTTTCGACTTAATGTATATTTTTAGCTCCCCTGAGCCAAGGGCTGCGGGGGAGCTTATAGAATTAGTCTCCAGCGCACGTCGTCCGTCGTCGTCCGTAAACATTTTCAAAGGACTTCCCCTCTGAAACTACTGGGCCAGTTTCACTTAGATACATAGATAGATGGACAGATATATATGGATATACTTTCGAGTTTGTCATACTTTCGAGTTTGTCTATTGTATATACTGAAAGATAAAGATAGACAGATAGCTAGCTAGCTAGATAGATAGATAGATAGATAGATAGATAGATAGATAGATAGATAGATAGATAGATAGATAGATAGATAGATAGATAGAATGATTGATAGTTCAGGCTTAATGTAACTCAGGTAACTGTCCTTTTGGCTTTCCGCTATCGATGTTTCCATTAGAGTCTTGTTACTTCATGTTTGTGTTTCTTTCCCTTTGGTGTAACTGATAGGAGCTGTGGGTTAATTGTATCGATTCCTGATCATTGCATTCACTTCTATTTTGACTTTCGACTTAATGTATATTTTGTCTTGACGAAACGTATAAGCATATGTTGATAGACAACACATAACTCTATCGATTTGCAGATAGATAGATAGATAGATAGATCAGGCTTGACTTTCGACTTAATGTTTATTTTTTCTTGATTAAAGATATATATAGGATCTGTTGGGAGACAACACAAAACTCGGTAGGATTGTTTTTCGACTTAATGTTTATCTTTTTTTCTGATGAAAGATATATAGGATCTGCTCTTTGCAGGTAGGTAGGTACGTAGGTAGGTATGACAATATTCGGATAGATAGATAAATAGATAGATAGATAGATAGATAGATAGATAGATAGATAGATAGATAGATAGATAGATTGATAGTTCAGTCTTGCCTTCCGACTTAATGTATATTTTTTCAGGTAGGTAGGTACGTAGGTAGGTATGACAATATTCGGATAGATAGATAGATAGATAGATAGATAGATAGATAGATAGATAGATAGATAGATAGATAGATTGATAGTTCAGTCTTGCCTTCCGACTTAATGTATATTTTTTCTTCATGAAAGATATAAGCCTATGTTGAGACAACACATAACTCTATCGATTTTCAGAAAGATAGATAGATAGATAGATAGATAGATAGATAGATAGATAGATAGATAGATAGATAGATAGATAGATAGATAGATAGGCTTGACTTTCGACTTAATGTTGAAAGATATATAGGATCTGTTAGGAGACAACACAAAACTCGATTCATTTGCAGATAGGATTTATTTTCGACTTAATGTTTATCTTTTTTCTGATGAAAGATATATAGGATCTGCTCTTTGCTGATAGGTAGGTACGTAGGTAGGTATGAAAATATTCAAATAGATAGATAGATAGATCAGGCCTGACTTTCGATTTAATGTTTATTTTTTCTTGGTGAAAGATATATAGGATCTGTAAACCTCGATCGATTTGCAGATACAATTTTATTTTCGACTTAATGTCTATCTTTTTTGCTGATGAAAGATATATAGGATCAGCTCTTAGGTAGATATGTATGTAGGTATCAAAATATTCAGATAGATAGATAGGTAAGATAGATAGATAGATAGATAGATAGATAGATAGATAGATAGATAGATAGATAGATAGATAGATAGATAGATAGATAGATCAGGCTTGACTTTCGACTTAATGCATATTTTTTCTTGATGAAAGATATAAGCCAATGTTGATAGACAACACAAAACTATCGATTTGCAGGTAGATAGATAGATAAATAGATAGATAGATAAATAGATAGATCAGGCTTGACTTTCGACTTTCGACTTAATGTTGAAAGATTAACAGGATCTGTTAAAAGACAACATAAAACTCGACTCATTTGCAGATAGGATTGAATTCGACTTAATAAGTATCTTTTTTTCTGATAGATAGATAGATAGATAGATAGATTGATTTGGCTTGATTTTCGACATAATAGATAGATAGATAGATAGATAGATAGATAGATAGATTTATTAATAAATCAGGCTTGACTATCGATTTAATTTTTTCCTAATAAAAGATATATATTGTTCATGGGTAGGTTGGTAGGTAGGTATGAAAATAGATAGATAGAAAGATAGATAGATAGATAGATAGATAGATAGATAGATAGATAGATAGATAGATAGATCTTTCAAGTGTCCATTTGAAATATTTAATTAAATTTCAGCATAGTTTCCTATTGTATTTCTTCACCAAATTTTAACAGGGTTACTGAAGCGGCTTTAGCAGCCTTAACTTTGTAGTCTGTTCCACTTCAGGTTTTTAGAATGTGTTCATTGTTCATAGGATACTCTTTTTTATTCTTTATTGATAGATAGATTGATAGATAGATAAATGGATAGATAGTTCAGGCTTGACTTTCGACTTAATGCATATTTTTTCTTGATGAAAGATATAAGCCTATGTTGATAGACAACACAAAACTCTATCGATTTGCAGGTAGATAGATAGATAGATAGATAAATAGATAGATAGATCAGGATTGACTTTCGACTTAATGTTGAAAGATTAACAGGATCTGTTAAAAGACAACATAAAACTCGATTCATTTGCAGATAGGATTGAATTCGACTTAATAATTATCTTTTTTTCTGATGAAAGATATATAGGATCTGTTCTTTGCAGATAGGTAGGTACGTAGGTCGGTATGGAAATATTCAGATAGATAGATAGATAGATAGATAGATAGATAGATAGATAGATAGATAGATAGATAGATAAATAGATAATTCAGACTTGACTTTCGCTTTAATATATAATTTTCCTGATAAAAGATATATAGGATCTGTTTTTCATAGGTAGGTTGGTAGGTAGCTATTAAAATGGTTAGATAAATAGACAGATAGATCAGGCTTGACTTCGACTTAATGTATATTTTTCTTGATGAAAGATATAAATTTATGTTGTTAGACAACACAAAACTCTATCGATTTGCAGATATATAGATAGATAGATAGATAGATAGATAGATAGATAGATAGATAGATAGATAGATAGATAGATAGATAGATAGATAGATAGATAGAAGATCAGGCTTGAGTTTCGATTTAATGTTTAATTTTCTTGAAAGATATATAGGATCTGTAAAACTCGATCGATTTGCAGATAGATAGATAGATAGATAGAAGATCAGGCTTGAGTTTCGATTTAATGTTTATTTTTTTGAAAGATATATAGGATCTGTAAAAATCGATCGATTTGCAGATAGGATTGATTTTCGACTTAATGTCTATCTTCTTTTCTGATGAAAAATATATAGGATCTGCTCTTGGGTAGGTACGTAGGTAGGTATGAAAATATTCAGATAGATAGATAGATAGAGAGATCGGGCTTGATTTTCGACTTAATGTATATTTTTCTTGATGAAATAATTTAGTATCTGTTGATAGACAACACAAAACTCGATCGATTTGCAGATAGATAGATAGATAGATAGATAGATAGATAGATAGATAGATAGATAGATAGACGGAGAGACTGTCGACTTAATGTCTATTTTATTAACTGAAAGATATACAGAATATAGGTAGATATACAGATATATAGATAACTATATAGATCATGTTTGAATTTCGACTTAATGTATATTTTTCTTGATGAAAGATATAAAGCATCTAGTTATAGACAACACAAAACTCTATCGATTTGGATATAGATAGATAGACAGGTAGATAGGTAGATAGGTATATGATAGTGCAGATTTTATACTCCGTTTTTGTCTTTTGAGAACTTTATGCATGTTCTGAGAACTAACAAATTTATGGTTTATGTCTATTTTTTTCTAAAAGTAAGATTGACTTGTTGAAAATAATGTATTTTAGCAGGTTTGGAGTCTATTTTAGGATTATTTTGCTTTCTGTATGTCTTGCTGCTTGCTAAGCCATGCACATCATACGTTTTCTTTCAAACCTTTTGGAGTTTAGCCACATTGATGAAGTTTAAATAACAGAAAAAGCCTCTGTGGCACTATATTATGTATACCATATCTAGTCAAAACCGGTTTAAACCCCCCAGTATTTTGTTACAGACAGTCCTAAGGCGGTACTTTCGTTGCGGTTTCATTTGTTTTATGTTCTGTGCTATTATATTTCGATATGTTTTCATTTTAGCACTTATGTGTGTCTAAATTATTTAGTTCAGTAAAGGTAACTGAGTTACCACCTTCTTGGGAAAGAGCTGCTAACTCGGTTTGTCCTCTGTGGTTTTATTGTTTGTTAAGATGTTGTTGTGTCAGTCCATCTTTCCCTTTGATGTTTGGGATAGGCTTTGGGTTCTGATTCAATCTGTTCCTGAGCTACTTGTACTCATTAATTTTTATGTTGTGAGAATGTGTTCATTGTTCTTAGAGGATACACAAATTATTCTTTATTGCCTTTGGACTGAAGAATTTTTGGAATTTTAATATTATTTATATTGATATATCTGTTGCACAAAATAGATAGATAGATAGATAGATAGATAGATAGATAGATAGAAAGATACATAGATAGATACATAGATACATAGACAGACGGACAGACACATATATGGCTATACTTTCGATTTTGTTTATTGTATATACTGAAAGATAAAGATAGATAGATAGATAGATAGATAGATAGATAGATAGATAGATAGATAGATAGATAGATAGATAGATAGATAGATAGATAGATAGATTGATAGATAGATCAGGCTTGGCTTTAGGCTTAATGTATATTTTGTCATGATGTAACATATAAGCATATGTTGATAGACAACACATAACTCTATCGATTTGCAGAAAAATAGATAGATAGACAGATAATTAGATAGATAGATCAGGCTTGACATTCGCCTAAATGTTTATTTGTTCTCGATGAAAGATAGATAGGATCTGTTCGGAGACAACACAAGATAGATAGATAGATAGATAGATAGATAGATAGATAGATAGATAGATAGATAGATAGATAGATAGATAGATAGATAAGGCTTGATTTTCGACTTAATGTTTATTTTTCTTGATGAAAGATATATAGGATCTGTTGGGAGACACCAAAATCTCGGTAGGATTGATTTTCGACTTAATGTTTATCTTTTTCTGATGAAAGATATATAGGATCTGCTCTTTGTAGGTAGGTATGAAAATATTCGGATAGATAGATAGATAGATAGATATATAGATAGATAGATAGATAGATCAGGCTTGACTTTCGTCTTAATGCATATTTTTCTTGATGAAAGATATAAGCATATGTTGATAGACAACACATAGCTCTATCGATTAGAAGATAGATAGATAGATAGATAGATAGATAGATAGATAGATAGATAGATAGATAGATAGATAGATAGATAGATCAGGATTGACTTTCGACATAAATGTATATTTTTTCTTGATGAAAGATATAAACCTATGTTGATAGACAACACAAAACTCTATCGATATGCAGATAGATTGATAGATTGATAGATAGATAGATAGATAGATAGATAGATCAGGCTTGAGTTTCGGTTTAATGTTTATTTTTCTTGAAAGATATATAGGATCTGTAAAACTCGATCGATTTGCAGATAGGATTGATTTTCGACTTAATGTCTTTCTTCTTTTCTGATGAAAGATATATAGGATCTGCTCTTGGGTAGGTACGTAGGTAGGTATGAAAATATTCATATAGACAGATAGATAGATAGATAGATAGATAGATAGATAGATAGATAGATAGATAGATAGATAGGGCTTGATTTTCGACTTAATGTATATTTTTCTTGATGAAATAATTTAGTATCTGTTGATAGACATCACAAAACTCGATCGATTTGCAGATAGATAGATAGATAGATAGATAGATAGATTAGATAGATAGATAGATAGATAGATAGATAGATAGATAGATAGATAGATAGATAGATAGATAGACGGAGAGACTGTCGACTTAATATCTATTTTATTAACTGAAAGATATACAGAATATAGGTAGATATACAGATATATAGATAAATAGATAGATCATGCTTGAATTTCGACTTAATATTTATTTTTCTTGATGAAAGATATATTGCATCTAGTTATAGATAACACAAAACTCTATCGATTTGGATATAGATAGATAGACAGGTAGATAGGTAGATAGATATATGATAGTGCAGATTTTATACTCCGTTTTAGTCCTTTGAGAACTTTATGCGTGTTCTGAGAACTAACAAATTTATGGTTTATGTCTATTTTTTTCTACAAGTAAGATTGACTGGTTAAAAATAATGTATTTTAGCAGGTTTGGAGTCTATTTTAGGATTATTTTGCTTTCTGTATGTCTTGCTGCTTGATAAGTCAAACACATCATACGTTTTCTTTCAAAACTTTTGGAGTTTAGCCACACTGATGAAGTTTAAATAACAGAAAAAGCCTCTGTGGCACTATATTAAGTATACCAAGTCTGGTCAAAACCGGTTTAAAACCCCCAGTATTTGTTACTGACAGTCCCAAGGCGGTACTTTCGTTGCGGTTTCATTTGTTTTATGTTCTGTGCTAATATAATTCGATATGTTTTCATTTTAGCACTTATGTGTGTCTAAATTATTTAGTTCAGTAAAGGTAACTGAGTTACCACCTGCTTGGGAAAGAACTGCTAACTCGGCTTGTCCTCTGTGGTTTTATAGTTTGTTAAGATGTTGTTGTGTTAGTCGATCTTTCCCTTTGATGTTTGGGATAGGCTTTGGGTTCTGATTCAATCAGTTCCTGAGCTACTTTTACTCATTAATTTTTATGTTGTGAGAATGTGTTCGTTGTTCTTAGAGGATACACAATTTATACTTTATTGCCTTTGGACTGAAGAATTTTTGGAATTTTAATACTATATATATTGATATATCTGTTGCACTAGACAGATAGAAAGATAGATAGATAGATAGATAGATAGATAGATAGATAGATACATACATAGATACATAGAAAGACGGACAGACACATATATGGCTATACTTTCGACTTTGTTTATTGTATATACTGAACTATAAAGATAGATAGATAGATAGATAGATAGATAGATAGATAGATAGATAGATAGATAGATAGATAGATAGATAGATAGATAGATAGATCAGGCTTGGCTTTAGGTTTAATGTATATTTGTCATGATGAAACATATAAGCATATGTTGATAGACAACACATAACTCTATCGATTTGCAGAAAGACAGATAGATAGACAGATATATAAATAGATAGATCAGGCTTGACATTCGTCTTAATGTTTATTTGTTCTCGATGAAAGATAGATAGGATCTGTTGGGAGACAACACAAGATAGATAGATAGATAGATAGATAGATAGATAGATAGATAGATAGATAGATAGATAGATAGATAGATAGATAGATAGATAGATAGATAGATCAGGCTTGACTTTCGACTTAATGTTTATTTTTCTTGATGAAATATATATAGGATCCGTTGGGAGACAAAACAAAACTCGGTAGGATTGATTTTCGACTTAATGTTTATCTTTTTTCTGATGAAAGATATACAGGATCTGCTTTTTGCAGGTATGTACGTACGTAGGTAGGTATGAAAATATTCAGATATATGGACAGATAGATAGATAGATAGATACTTTTGACTTTCGATTTAATATATATTTTTATCTGATAAAAAATATAAAGGTAGGATCTGTTGTGCACAGGTAGGTTGGAAAGTATGTATGAAAATGGTTATATAGATAGATAGATAGATAGATAGATAGATAGATAGATAGATAGATAGATAGATAGATAGATAGATAGATCAGGCTTGACTTTAGACTTAATGTTTATTTTTTTTTGATGAAAAATATATTGGATCTGTAATATTCGATCGATTTGCAGACAGGATTGATTTTCGACCTAATGTCTATCTTTTTTCTGATGAAAGAATTATAGCATCTGCTCTTTGGAAGTAGGTAGGTACGTAGGTAGGTATGAAAATATTCAGATAGACAGATAGATAGATAGATAGACAGATAGTATCTAGATAGATAGATAGATAGATAGATAGATAGATAGATAGATAGATAGATAGATAGATAGATAGATAGATAGATATATAGATAGATAGATAAATAGAATGATAAATAGACCAGTCTTGACTTTCGACTAAATGTATATTTTGTCTTGATGAAACGTATAAGCATATGTTGATAGACAACACATAACTCTATCGATTTGCAGATAGATAGATAGATAGATAGATAGATAGATAGATAGATAGATAGATCAGGCTTGACTTTCGACTTAATGGTTAGTTTTCTTGATGAAAGATATATGGGATCTGTTGGGAGACAACAAAAAACTCGGTAGGATTAATTTTCGACTTAATGTTTATCTTTCTTCCGATGAAAGATATATAGGATCTGCTCTTTGCAGGTAGATAGGTACGTAGGTAGGTATGACAATATTCAGATAGATAGATAGATAGATAGATAGATAGATAGATAGATAGATAGATAGATCAGGCTTGACTTTCGACTTAATATTTATTTTTTCTTGAAAAATATAGGATCTGTTGGGTGACAAAACAAAACTCGGTAGGATTGATTTTCAACTTAATGGTTATGTTTTTTCTGATGAGGGCGAGGGTTGAAATTTCGTAAACTCCGGAGTTGAAGCCCCCCAGTAGTCTTGCTGCTGACCGTCCAAAGGCGGTCGTTCCTTTGCAGTTTCACATATGTTGGTCGGTTTTGTTCTGTTGGTATATTCACAAGTTTGACTGTGTTTGTACCGTCGTCTCACCCCTTCTTACTTTCTTTGGTGACCTGGGATGGCTGTGATCTTTGATTGTGGCTTTTCCTGAGTTACCTTTACTTACGATTTTTCTGATGAAAGATAAGTAGAATCTGCTCTTTGCAGGTAGGTAGGTGCTTAGGGAGGTATAAAAATATTCAGATAGATAGATAGATAGATAGTTAGATGGATAGATAGATATATAGATAGATAGATAGACCTTTCAACTGACCCTTTGAAACATTTAATGAAATTTCAGAATAGTTTTCCATTGGTTTCCGTCACCAAATCTTAACAGGGTTACTGATGAGGCTTGAGTATTCGAAACTGCGTAGTCTGACCCACATCAGGTGTTTAGAATGTGTTCATTGTGCTTAAGGGATACTCATTTTTATTCTTTATAGATAGATAGATAGTTCAGGCTTGACTTTCGACATAAATGTATATTTTTACTTGATGAAAGATATAGACAACACAAAAGTCTATCGATTTGCAGATAGATAGATAGATAGATAGATAGATAGATAGATAGATAGATAGATAGATAGATAGATAGATAGATAGATAGATAGATCCGGCATGACTTTCGACTAAATGTTGACGGTATTTAGGATCTGTTAGGAGACAACACAAAACTCGATTCATTTGCAGATAGGATTGATTTTCGACTTAATGTTTATCTTTTTTTCTGATGAAAGATATATAGGATCTGTTCTTTGCAGATAGGTAGGTACGTTGGTAGGTATGAAAATATATAGGATCTGTAAAACTCAATCGATTTGCAGATAGGATTGATTTTTTTCTTTTTTCTGATGAAAGATATATAGGATCTGCTCTTGGGTAGGTACGTAGGTAGGTATGAAAATATCCAGATAGATAGATAGATAGATCAGGCTTGATTTTCGACTTAATGTATATTTTTAGCTCCCCTGAGCCAAGGGCTGCGGGGGAGCTTATAGAATTAGTCTCCAGCGCACGTCGTCCGTCGTCGTCCGTAAACATTTTCAAAGGACTTCCCCTCTGAAACTACTGGGCCAGTTTCACTTAGATACATAGATAGATGGACAGATATATATGGATATACTTTCGAGTTTGTCATACTTTCGAGTTTGTCTATTGTATATACTGAAAGATAAAGATAGACAGATAGCTAGCTAGCTAGATAGATAGATAGATAGATAGATAGATAGATAGATAGATAGATAGATAGATAGATAGATAGATAGATAGATAGATAGATAGATAGATCAGGCTTGACTTTCGACTTAATGCATATTTTTTCTTGATGAAAGATATAAGCCTATGTTGATAGACAACACAAAACTATCGATTTGCAGGTAGATAGATAGATAGATAGATAGATAGATAGATAGATAAATAGATAGATCAGGCTTGACTTTCGACTTTCGACTTAATGTTGAAAGATTAACAGGATCTGTTAAAAGACAACATAAAACTCGACTCATTTGCAGATAGGATTGAATTCGACTTAATAAGTATCTTTTTTTCTGATAGATAGATAGATAGATAGATTGATTTGGCTTGATTTTCGACATAATAAATAGATAGATAGATAGATAGATAGATAGATAGATAGATAGATAGATAGATAGATAGATTTATTAATAAATCAGGCTTGACTATCGATTTAATGTTTTCCTAATAAAAGATATATATTGTTCATGGGTAGGTTGGTAGGTAGGTATGAAAATAGATAGATAGAAAGATAGATAGATAGATAGATAGATAGATAGATAGATAGATAGATAGATAGATAGATAGATAGATAGATAGATAGATAGATCTTTCAAGTGTCCATTTGAAATATTTAATTAAATTTCAGCATAGTTTCCTATTGTATTTCTTCACCAAATTTTAACAGGGTTACTGAAGCGGCTTTAGCAGCCTTAACTTTGTAGTCTGTCCCACTTCAGGTTTTTAGAATGTGTTCATTGTTCATAGGATACTCTTTTTTATTCTTTATTGATAGATAGATTGATAGATAGATAAATGGATAGATAGTTCAGGCTTGACTTTCGACTTAATGCATATTTTTTCTTGATGAAAGATATAAGCCTATGTTGATAGACAACACAAAACTCTATCGATTTGCAGGTAGATAGATAGATAGATAGATAAATAGATAGATAGATCAGGATTGACTTTCGACTTAATGTTGAAAGATTAACAGGATCTGTTAAAAGACAACATAAAACTCGATTCATTTGCAGATAGGATTGAATTCGACTTAATAATTATCTTTTTTTCTGATGAAAGATATATAGGATCTGTTCTTTGCAGATAGGTAGGTACGTAGGTCGGTATGGAAATATTCAGATAGATAGATAGATAGATAGATAGATAGATAGATAGATAGATAGATAGATAGATAGATAGATAGATAGATAGATAAATAGATAATTCAGACTTGACTTTCGCTTTAATATATAATTTTCCTGATAAAAGATATATAGGATCTGTTTTTCATAGGTAGGTTGGTAGGTAGCTATTAAAATGGTTAGATAAATAGACAGATAGATCAGGCTTGACTTCGACTTAATGTATATTTTTCTTGATGAAAGATATAAATTTATGTTGTTAGACAACACAAAACTCTATCGATTTGCAGATATATAGATAGATAGATAGATAGATAGATAGATAGATAGATAGATAGATAGATAGATAGATAGATAGAAGATCAGGCTTGAGTTTCGATTTAATGTTTAATTTTCTTGAAAGATATATAGGATCTGTAAAACTCGATCGATTTGCAGATAGATAGATAGATAGATAGAAGATCAGGCTTGAGTTTCGATTTAATGTTTATTTTTTTGAAAGATATATAGGATCTGTAAAAATCGATCGATTTGCAGATAGGATTGATTTTCGACTTAATGTCTATCTTCTTTTCTGATGAAAAATATATAGGATCTGCTCTTGGGTAGGTACGTAGGTAGGTATGAAAATATTCAGATAGATAGATAGATAGAGAGATCGGGCTTGATTTTCGACTTAATGTATATTTTTCTTGATGAAATAATTTAGTATCTGTTGATAGACAACACAAAACTCGATCGATTTGCAGATAGATAGATAGATAGATAGATAGATAGATAGATAGATAGATAGATAGATAGATAGATAGATAGATAGACGGAGAGACTGTCGACTTAATGTCTATTTTATTAACTGAAAGATATACAGAATATAGGTAGATATACAGATATATAGATAACTATATAGATCATGTTTGAATTTCGACTTAATGTATATTTTTCTTGATGAAAGATATAAAGCATCTAGTTATAGACAACACAAAACTCTATCGATTTGGATATAGATAGATAGACAGGTAGATAGGTATATGATAGTGCAGATTTTATACTCCGTTTTTGTCTTTTGAGAACTTTATGCATGTTCTGAGAACTAACAAATTTATGGTTTATGTCTATTTTTTTCTAAAAGTAAGATTGACTTGTTGAAAATAATGTATTTTAGCAGGTTTGGAGTCTATTTTAGGCTTATTTTGCTTTCTGTATGTCTTGCTGCTTGCTAAATCATACACATCATACGTTTTCTTTCAAACCTTTTGGAGTTTAGCCACATTGATGAAGTTTAAATAACAGAAAAAGCCTCTGTGGCACTATATTATGTATACCATATCTAGTCAAAACCGGTTTAAACCCCCCAGTATTTTGTTACAGACAGTCCTAAGGCGGTACTTTCGTTGCGGTTTCATTTGTTTTATGTTCTGTGCTATTATATTTCGATATGTTTTCATTTTAGCACTTATGTGTGTCTAAATTATTTAGTTCAGTAAAGGTAACTGAGTTACCACCTGCTTGGGAAAGAGCTGCTAACTCGGTTTGTCCTCTGTGGTTTTATTGTTTGTTAAGATGTTGTTGTGTCAGTCCATCTTTCCCTTTGATGTTTGGGATAGGCTTTGGGTTCTGATTCAATCTGTTCCTGAGCTACTTTTACTCATTAATTTTTATGTTGTGAGAATGTGTTCATTGTTCTTAGAGGATACACAAATTATTCTTTATTGCCTTTGGACTGAAGAATTTTTGGAATTTTAATATTATTTATATTGATATATCTGTTGCACAAAATAGATAGATAGATAGATAGATAGAAAGATACATAGATAGATACATAGATACATAGACAGACGGACAGACACATATATGGCTATACTTTCGATTTTGTTTATTGTATATACTGAAAGATAAAGATAGATAGATAGATAGATTGATAGATAGATAGATAGATAGATAGATAGATAGATAGATAGATAGATAGATAGATAGATAGATAGATAGATAGATAGATCAGGCTTGGCTTTAGGCTTAATGTATATTTTGTCATGATGTAACATATAAGCATATGTTGATAGACAACACATAACTCTATCGATTTGCAGAAAAATAGATAGATAGACAGATAATTAGATAGATAGATCAGGCTTGACATTCGTCTAAATGTTTATTTGTTCTCGATGAAAGATAGATAGGATCTGTTGGGAGACAACACAAGATAGATAGATAGATAGATAGATAGATAGATAGATAGATAGATAGATAGATAGATAGATAGATAGATAGATAAGGCTTGATTTTCGATTTAATGTTTATTTTTCTTGATGAAAGATATATAGGATCTATTAGGAGACAACACAAAACTTGGTAGGATTGATTTTCGACTTAATGTGTTTCTTTTTTCTGATGAAAGATATATAGGATCTGCTTTTTGCAGGTATGTAGGTACGTAGGTAGGTATGAAAATATTCAGATATATGGACAGATAGATAGATAGATAGATAGATAGATAGATAGATAGATAGATAGATAGATAGATAGATAGATAGATGGTAGATAGATAGATAGATAGATAGATAGATAGATAGATAGATAGGTCAGGATTGACTTTCGATTTAATGAAAGATATATAGGATC